>RJWM01004995.1:0-96055 GCA_004363535.1 Dasyprocta punctata | reverse complement strand
GCTCTGTCCTCCTTTCTTTTCTTTTTTCTCAAATACTTATTATTATGTTAGCCTTCCTTTAACATTGCAGATTATAGTTATCATCCAGACCTCAGTCTTCAATGACGTTGTTGTCTATGCCACACGCTTCACATTTACACATGTACTAGCTGTTTTAGAATATTGATTTTTTCATTTTTATTAGTACATTTTGCTATACATAATGTTTACAGTCCTTCTGTGCAGTTACATATACAAAATACATCTTAAATTCTTTATTCAAACACTTTCTCTCTCCTCTCATTGCCTTCTGTGCAACTGTTGATTCCTTTCCCATTTGAAAAAGATCTGTCACTCTACTTTTCTTATCTATATTTTATTCTTATTTATTTATTTATTTATTTAGGTACCAGTGATGGAACTCACAACCTCACACCTGCCAGGCAGGCACTTACAGCACTGAGCTAAATCCCTGGCCCTATTTTTTGAGACAGGGTCTCACTATGCATTCAGGTTGGTCTTGAACTCACTTTGTAGCCCAGGCAGGTCTCAAACTCACAATGATCCTCCTGCCTCAGCCTCCTGAGTTCTGGGATCAAAAGCATGTGCCACCACACCGGGCTTTTACTCTTTTTTATAATTTGAGTTTCTCATAAAGAAATGTGATATTTAAGTTTGTGCGTCTGATTTATTTCACTTAACATTATGAACTTTATTTGAACTGACCTATCCTTCATGTCATATTACATAATTTAATGTGTTGTGGTCCTACTTTAAAAAAATAGACAATTTAATTTTTGCTTATTCTATAAAGGTATGCTCTGTATGTCAAGTGTTACACAAATGTTTAAGTTCCTTGTTATGTAATAATGTATTTTACCTTCACAACAAATCCAGTAAGCAGTGTTAAAAATATATTTACACTATTGGAATATGTATGGAAGATAAATTAAAAGATTATCTCAGATTTACCCAAAAGCATTTGAAATAAGAAGCACGATTCTTGTTTTTTCATGACCTTTAATAAAATTTTGTTAAACTTGTCTCTGTGTCCTTGCTGGTATTGAAGTTTACATGTTTATCTTCCAACAAATGTACTACAATTCCACAGTAGTAAATGATAGTTGTAACACTTATCTTTATTATTTAACTATTCATGTAGGGGTTATCAACATAGACAGAGCTATCCTGAAACATCATGGCTTTCCTTTGGATTCCTTCATGTATTATTCTGTGTATTTGAGAATATTGTTCTGAGCTGAGGTTGTTCACTTTTGCTACTTCCAAGCAACCTATGAAACACACAAAAACACACAAAAACGTGGGGCACAAAGGTTATGGTCTCCCACTGCCTTGCATAATTTGTAGCATAAAACAAAGTGTTCTGGGACTTTCAGATAAATATATATTAATGTATGCATGAATAGGTCTCTCTATATTATGTATCAAAGCAAATGACCTATTTGGCTTAAAGGTTAGTTTTATTTAAAAACAAACCTTTGGGAGTTGACTAGGATCAACTTGTACTTTAATAAATTATTTACTCTTTTCTGTCTCCATGTATCATTTGAGCAAGGTGAACTCAGTTTCAAGGAAGGTCATATTTACTGTGAAGCAAAAAAGGGTTTGTTTAGAAGGCTGAAGCCCTGACGCAGGGTCTGTCTCCTTGAGTAAAACAGTTAACTCTTTTAAATTCACCTTCCTCATAACTGATGCAGAAATTCATTCATTCTCACAACAAATATTTATTAATAATTGCCTCTTATGTGTCATGAGTTGTGCTAATGGGGTATAATAATGCTGTGCCTTTCGTGAGGTCGTAGTGAGAATCAAATGACAATGTACATGAAAGTACCTAATAAAATTTAATAGGCTACAAATATAAGAAACATTTCTAATACTCTGTAAGATTTTAAATTGCTTTCTGAAATAGAGAAGATGAAATTATATTCAGCAGAGCTTTAATATTCAGGGAATTTTATTGAATTATAATTCTCAGAAACTGCTTTATATTGTAGCTTTCTTTAAAATGTATTATCCATTTTATCAGAATACCAGATTCCTTACTACGCAGTGTAATAAAACATTCTTCATTAAAAGTTTCTCCTAGTCTTTGCATGTGCGTGTGTGTGTTTAAGCTGAAAACATTCTAGCTATCTTATTAGCATTTTCAGATGAGAGAACATTTACTTTGAAGTTTCTTTTATCTACCTCCAAATATGTATAAGATTTTATGATGCTTTTATTATTCAGTGTCCTCTCTTATCCTCCAATTCAAAATTACTGACTTTCACAGAGTTATTTGATGGTTACTACTCATAATTAACCTGTTTTGGGCCTTGCAGCTATTACTGTAGAAGACGTTCTTGAAAAAGACATTTGCTTTAAGCTATACCTTTTTTTGGTCTAACATGAAAATACCATAGACACATTTCCAATTCAACATCTTCAGGAATTTTGGAGGTTTGTAATAATAACACTTGGCATTTTTAGAAAAAAAAAGTCAAAAATATTTAAGGAAAAACTAAATAAACATTTGTTGAGTCTCCAGTTTATGTCCGGAAATACTATGTTATTAGAATAATAAATATAAATAAAACATGGCCTTATTTTGATTAAAAAATAGAAAGCCATTTTGTGGTTAGACAGCCAACTGCTGATGACATGTTCAATATGAACTGTCTTACTTGTTCATGAAGAAGGCTAGCGGTCAATGGATCTTTAAAGATGTTAGGGCTAAGATAAATGCTGCAATATATTCCATGAGTATTTGTTGTTTGTTTTTAATAAATATTAACTGTCCCTCCGTAGGAGATAATTATAATTCATACATTAATGTCTTTCAGTGTGACCATTAGATTCCTTCTGAATAATGATATGTGACAAAAGTAAAATGTTACCTGCAAGAAAAAGCTTTCAAAACTATTTCATGAGTTACTTCATGATTCCTTTCCCATTGGTCACGATGAACAAAACCATAAGAAGAGACTGCCTCTGAATTTTGATATCCAAATTAGTCTGGATTTTGCTTTGGTGAATGAAGAGTACGGACAAAACTGACCCATGCTGCTCAAGTAACAGAAATAAACATTTGCTGTCGCTAACCACTGAGAATTCAAGGCCACAGAGGACTGTGGTATAACCTGGCTTTGTGGAGTGATATTCTTAGGGGGGCTTTTAATTGCATTTCTAGCTTCTTTTTTAGTACTGACCCATAGATGGAGCTCATTTACTGTTGGTTAAGTTTAAAATTTTCATGGATTGTAAGTGAAATGTGTATAAATACTAGGAGCACACTTTAAGAAGTTAAAGCAATAATGGTGTTTGTCCTTAAATTGTCTAGTATCTCATTAATAATAAGACATATAGATCCCCAACTTTAATATCATATGATAAGTGGGGCATCAGGCATGTACAGAAAATGTATCTTGTAAAGGGTGGCTTAATTCAGAATGAGGCAGATATAGCAATAAAGTCCTTTGTCTCTCTGCCCATTCGTTTACCAATACCCCTCCTTGCTTTACTGTTTGATCTCCAAGGAAAAAGGTCACTGACAGTTTAGTGTGAAATACTAATTTTTATTGCTTTGGTCATTGATTATCACAGTCTTATGGTTAAAATATAAAAATATTATAATATAGTTTTTTTAATATTGCAACTTCAATTCAGGTGTGTTGTTAGGGCTATGGTCTCTTCTTAACTTCAAGAGGAAACTCAACTACTGCATCTTTTCCAGCTTCTGCAGACTTTCAACATTTCTTGTCTCTGATCCTATTACTCCTCCTTCACAGCCAATTATAACAGATCAAATCCCTCTTGTTAGGATTTCCTACCATTTTGACCTTTGATTTTCCTTCCTTCTTCCATTTTTAAAAAATCCCTGGTGATTAAACTGTTTCAACAGAGATAATCCAGGATGATCACCCTGTTTTAATGTAAATTGATTAGGAGTTTACATTTATTTCTGCCTCCTCTTCATGATCTTTTAGCAGTTAGGGTAACATTTACAGATTCCAAGGAGTTTGAATCAGGCCTCCACCTCATACTAGCCCAATTCTTTTCTACAATTAGCAAGTGCTGTGACAGAAAATGGATACATGGGTATACCAGGAAAAAGCTCTTCTTTTTTTTCGGTAGACTTACCCCTAATCAATTCCCATAATGTAAACCTGGAGCAAAAAATCAGAATCACAATTCAAGAATTTACATTCCTCAATTATCGATCAGTTTAAATTTTTTATTTATATTAGTACATGTTTGCAGTATGTAATGATTACGTTCATCATGGGGAGTTTTTACATGTAGCTAACACATTTAGTTTGTTTTAAATTCCTTTATTTTCCTCTTTACACTTTCCTAAAATTGATAAGTTTGACCAAAGGTAATTGGATGATAATGTTGACCTGAAATAGCTTCTGTATGTAGTAAATAGTACCCTAACTTGATGTGTAATCAAATTGTAACTTCATCTAGAAGTACACCTTTGTATCCTGTCAAATGCATTTCAATCAATCAAAGTAGTTGAAACTCCAGCCAATTAGAGGCTGAAAGCTGCCAAATTCAATCGTAAATCGTAAATTACGTGCGTGATCCCAGTACTTATGACAAACAGGTGTCGTAGAAGAATTTCAGAACTTATGGAGTCACCCAATGAGTCATTGAATTAGGACAATATCTCAATATTGAGGCAAAAGATGACTTCCAATTATCACCATATCATTGGTGTTTGATTTAGCAGTTCATTCCTTGAGTTGTATCATCAATTTAATGCTGTTGCCAATTTCCGGAATATTAAATGGAATAAGTACATTGGAATGAAGAGAAACTGATATATTTTACTCAAACATATACCAATTGTGTCCAATGTAAACTTGCCCCAAGTTTTTGGAAAGAGCACCTCTGAGCCATTTTATCTTAATAATGTAGTATCATAGTGATGTAGTACAGTATTATCTTTGGTAAAGAGAGAATTTACGAACTCACCTGTTACGATTTTGAATCAATGATAATAAGAAAATCTGTTTTCTCTGATAAAGTTAAAATCAGTGATAACTGGATAACTTTAAAGTCCTCAGGGAATTATTGCTGATTGACTCTATCAGGGGCCAGAATAGGAGCGTCAAGAAAAATACACCCAGGAAATGTTGGTGAACTAGGAAACAATATTCATAAGGCAAGTATTTTAAGGAAGTAGAGAAACAAGACTTTTATGAATGTTCAATTTGACATTCTGGTATTGCATACCTAAGTATTATTTTTTGGTTATTTATATTTCTCTTTCTTCTGTCATAGCCCACATAACTATAGCAAGACGAGCTTACAATATAATATAAACTACCAAATATTGACCACCGTTAAATAATCCAATGCTTGGTTTGTGTCAAAATTTTGACCATTTCAGATTTGGAGAATGGCACTGAAAATTTGTCACTGAGAATGGTGAATATGGAGTCAAGAAAATCAGGTTAAACTTTAAATATTTAAATGATAACCTCTTTATGTGGAAGTTGAACAAAGGAAGTTAAGTAAGTGTGAAAGATATAATAATATTATATGCCTAGAGAAGTGACTTTCAAATTTGAAATAGTCTTTATGGACTCATATTTAGACTGTAATCTGTGTATCTATGGTAGAGCTGAAGATCTGCATAGCTAACACATTCTTAAATGATACTGATGCAGCTGGTTCAAAGAGGATAATGGTCTAAAACCACTTGTCTGGAGTAGAAGGATAAAGTATAGATGTCATATGTAAAATTAGTTTTTAGGAAAAGGTATATTTGATGTCAGTACTCCACAAAAGTATAATTTCTTTCGCGGATTCAGGTATTTACGTATGTTTAGTGTATAAGGAAGTCAATAAGAGTGGCTTAGAGATAAAGAGAAGATCTCAGTGAATAATACAAGTGTGAATATCAAAAAAAGGAGAAATTTTAAATGGGTGAAACTGCAGTAATTTTCAACCCAAAGGACTGGAAATTCAGTGTGTCCAGTCACTGCTAACTAAAGCCTTGAAATAATTACTGAAACTGTACTTGGTTTACAACCCCTGATTTAAAGGAAATGTCACTATGTTGAATATGTGGAAAGGGACATGGTTGATGGTGTTCTTTATTGGCAACATATTTGCCTGTCATGAGATGGCTCAACTGATAATTTCAGTAGGAAAGTTCATGTGTCTGGAAGGTTTGAAGCTAGCCCTAAACAAGATGCATATATCACATGTTACAGTTTTGAGTAAAAGTTACAAATTATATCTGAAAGAAATTACAATCTTGGTGTCCTTACTGAATTAAAAATGAAAAATAATTGATATCATGGACGCTGAGATATGTAGCAATGTTTATAAAAATTATCGACCTTTATGGTTAAGACATTTAGAATCATATCCCTGCAATATCTCTCTTCAGTATGTAAAGTTCATTTGAATAATGGGATTTGAAGAATATCATTTGGATTGCTTGAATTAAGTGTTCAGTCCTTAAAACACCCACATGAATGAGAGAGTTGTGAGGGTTTCAGTTTCCAGTAAAGAAGGTATTCAATAATTTAAAAGGCTTTTTTAAAAACTACCCGTGCAGGACCTTCTGCAACTACGTTCTTCAGCTTTATGAAAAATGTAACTAGGCATAGAAGTAGGCTAAATTCATTCTTTCCCATTGCATAATTATCAGTGCATTTTGAGACTTAATCCCTGAGTTTTCTATGTGCATGCTATGTAATAATTCAGGGAAAAAAACAAATGCACTAACTTAGACACTAGATCTTCCCATATTTTTCCTTATGTTAAACAGATGCAAGAATATTAATTAATCAATCAATTATTCTAATCTAAACAGAAACCTTTTATAATTGCCTGACTGACATACTTTAATAGACTACACTATGTACATGTGTACTTGTAACTATTGGTTAATTTTTCATTCTTAGCATGATGTTATTATGATAGTTGGAATGCACGATGTTGGAAATATGACAAAAATTATGGGTTCAATAGATAACATGATAATAACATGAAAAACACAAGTGATAAACATGTGAAAAATAACTTCCATCTTTCTATTACTAAATAATCAAACTATACCAAGCTGTATCTATTTCACCAAGTAATCAATATCATTTTGAGGCATATGCTACACGAAAGTATTAGAATTTTAGTTTATGTTTTGAGCCATTTCAAGAATTGTGAACACCCATCTACTACTATTCTGAAGACATACTATGAAAGTTTGTTAGTTTTGTTAAAACATCCAATTGTCTGTTAAAGATATTTTAAAAATAAAAAATAAATTTACCCACATTGCACCATTTCATTGTTTCCTAACAGTTTGTCTAGACGCAGATTTTCACTGAAGAAATGCCATCATAGTCTCTACATTACATGTAAGTTATTGATAAACCAGCTGTTGTATTTCAGAAAAAAGAAGTACTTATTTTGTCTCCACTTTCTCTCAGTATTTATTTTTTGCTTTAGAACATGCTTTCAGGACATGTGTTCCTTGGAAGTCGATCCATGCAGATAATTTGCAAACTATCTTAAGTAGGTATAGAACTCTAAATTGACAGTTTGATACTTCTAATACTTTTTGTATATTTCTGTGCTGTCTTATGGCTTGATATTTCATTTTGTGACTTGAAATTTTTTATAACTTGAAGACTTCTGTCATGACTATCTCTATTCCTCTTCATATAATGTATCATTTCTGGATCCTTTTAGAACTGTTTCTGTAGCAATTGATCTTGAGCAAATTGATTTTCTTACAGTTATATTCATCATTAGTTTTTGTGCTTGAGGTTGGTTTTGTTAAATTTCTTGTACTTTTGATTATTTTTTAGATAAATTAGACAAAATTTGACCATCAAACACTTCCCCGGCCTCACAGTTACTTTTTTGGGGAGATCTCAATAGCCTGTATATCAAGTCCCAGGACATTGTCCTGTGATTTATGGAAATGCTCTTAACCTGTGACTGTCCTACCGTCCCTCTCTTCCTTCCTTCTTCCCTTCCTTCCTTTCTTCCTTTCTCCTTCCTTCCTTGCTTTCCTTCGTGCTTTCCTTTCCCTCTTTCTCCCCTTCCTTCCTTTCTTCTATGATTTTAGAAGATTTATATTAACATAGCTTTAGTCACATTCGTGAAACATGTATTCTGCTGTTAATTTCATGCAGGACACTTTATATCTCCAATTACCTCATTTTTCTTTTCCAGGTACTTAATTCTAGGTATTTTATGCTTTTCACTTCTCCATTTAAAAGGTTCTTATTTTTTTCCTATCTAGAAGAATATATGGAAAAGAGGTACACTAAATTTTTCATCATACTTTTTATTCATTCCAACATCTGTATAATTCTTTATATTTTTTATTGATTTTAAATGATAAGTATTTTTTCCTTCTTTGCATGTATGGCAGTTTTTTGGATCACAAATATGGTAAGATTTTAACATATTGGTATTATTTATTTGTTGTTCTTTATTTCTGGGCTTTGTGTTGTGATACTGTTAATTTGCCGGAAACAGTTTAACATTTTCAAACTTTGCTTTTAAACTTGCTCTCAGATATCTGTTAGTTTAGTGTTAATTTTTACACACCACCAGGGAAAAAAACTTTCCTAGTGTTTTATCTAATATTCAGTTTTGTGTATTTTTTTTTTCCATTTTGGCAAGTAAAAACAATTTGCAGTTCTCTTGATTCCTGAGAATTTTCTACTTCTTCTTCCTTTTATTGTATATATTCAAAACTTGCAACCTACTGTGTTGATGTACTTATTTTCACACACACACGCACAGTAGAATGTCTGTTAGAAACAAATTAACATAACCATAAATATGTTTTGGATCTGGAAATGTGCTAAAGACTTTGTCCAGTCACATGATGCTACTGAGAGTTGGTAAAAATTTTAAGAAGTGGAGTCTAGTGGAAGATTTTAGTAAACCTGCAGTATTCATGCTGAGCAGTTTGGAGAACCATGGTGGAATCTTTCCTCTTTTGCACACTCAGCCATGAAGTGAATCCTATGTTCCACTGCACATTCCCTGATGTGCTGCTTCACCACAGGACCAAAGCCAAAAGGTCAACCAATTCTGTGATGAAATCAGTAAAACCAGGAGCCAGAGCCAGGGATATAGCTCAGTGGCAGAGCACCTGCCTGCCAAGTGCAAGATCCTGAGTTTGATTCCCAGTACAAAACAGAACAGAACAGAACAGAACAGAACAGAACAGAACAGAACAGAACAGAACAGAACAGAACAGAATGAACTAAATACTGACCAAGAGCCAAGATAAACCTTTTCTCTTTATGTATTATTTGATACCAGGTATTTTTATCAGTGACATATAGATGATGAAACCACCCATCTTTCTCCAGCATTTGGCAATCTTTTGCTTGTATGTTCCTTTTATCAGTGTTGTTCTGAAAACTTGAGGGACTCGGCAGATCTTTACTGGTCTTCTGTATGAAACTTTTATCCCTCTCTATAGCTTTCTCCTCTCTTATACTCAGTTCTTTAATTTCTAGCTGGCTTCAAATTCTTTATCCCATCTTTTCAAAACAGGACTGCATTTGGCTTTTCTTCTATGATCTGTGGCTTAGGAAGTCTTGACAAGAAATACATCAGCGCAATTATATGACTATGGCATTTTGTTGTTTTTCCTTTGTGTTAACTATTCTGGTGTCGAATACCTAACAAGTGTTGTTTCATACATATGCTCTGGGTCATTAGTTAAGCATAGTAGTATAAACGCAGTTCATTTTATTCCATCTTAGTCAAAAGCTAATGATGGAATAGAACAATATGCAAAGTAAAAAAACATTAAATTTATAACCCATGCAATACTCCTTACAATCAATAGAAAATCTAAATGAAAAATACATCATTAAACACTTTGTATGAATTTTTTATATGTTTGAGATCACAGTATGCAATTTGATTTGTGCTTCTACCTCAGTTATATGAAACTGTAAATTCTAATGGCTAATAATCTCTGGACAATCAGTTTCTACATAAAATATATTGATGTAGCAACAATGAGGACAAGCCTCTGAGAAGTCTACAAACATAATGATTTTCATCTGCTTTCTTAATTTGCCTTTGGGATTACCATGAAATGAATGGTGAATACAATGCAAAAACTGGTAAGACCTCAGGGAGGAAGTAAACTTCAATATGAAATAAAAGGTGATATTTTTACTGTATGTAAAACATTTATATTATTTAGAGATACATTTAAAAGATGAAATAAATAAAGAGGGCTATTCAAGATGAATGTTTCTTATTTATTTATTTATTTATTTATTTATTTGGTACTATGAATTGAACTCCAGATTGCATGCTTGCCACACAGATGCTGCACCACTGAGCTAAATCCCTGGTCCTAATTTGTAAAACTAAATTTTTCCATGAATACTTTCTATCATGAAATGGCTACCTTGATCCATATCAGAAAAATAATTTCTTCTAAAACGTTAAAAAAGCTAGATAGAAAAATGTTTCTGAGTCCGTGGTTCATAGAAAATTGCATTAATTAAATATGTACTAATTTGAAAGTTGATTTCTATGCAGATATTAATTTTATATAAAATAAAATATATTGATGAATTCTTTCTGAGAAACTAAGATAAAGACATTTACTTAAAAGGAAATTATAAAGTGTAATCAACTCTATATTCCAATGTAAATTTTTAATTTCATCAAGTTCAATTTGTAAAAAAAGCTAATTTCCTTGAGAATATTTAAGTCTAAATTTAAACAAAATGGTGCACATTTGCAACAGTAACAATGTAATTTCTAGCTATCCTACAGTAGTTTTGTTTTGAAAGTAAACTGGTGTTTCCGGTCACACCAGCCTAATGTTAAATATAGGATCTGAACAATTTTATTCTGTGTTCATATTTGCATTGCTACTCTTTTCCTCTCTTAGACAAACCACCAACCTACTCTACCTCACTTTCACACACAGCTGTTTTTTTAGAGTCCTCTGGATGGTTCCAAGAATATTGATGTACACAGTCTTCTCTGTTATTGGATAACATCTATTTTTGTGCTTTTACTCCTATATTCTCTATTGTAATACTCCTATGGAGATTTCTATAGCTTGTGAAAGCTTTGTAAAATTATTGACAGTGCCTATTATAATCCAGAAGAAAAACAATTGTCATTGTCAACTGAGAGAGTTGTCAACTGCACTGAGAGTTGATGAAATGAACAGTTTCTATCAACTTTCCTAATCTCTAGTATTTTGTCCCTGTTTGAATTGTGTGTCTCCTCCACATTCTCAATGTACTGTAATAAGAACCCCAAACAGGGCAAACATACTTAATCATACTCTTCTGCATAAATCATTTAACATTTGCTTATGCTGGCGATCCTGCTATATTCTAAATATTCTATAAAGTTTAGAATTTATTTAATGTACCAGCCATCACACAACAACTAGCCTTAACTAAGCATTAAGATGAATTTTAAAAACAAGGACACTTCTTTAAAACTTTTATGTTTATTTTTAACTCCTTATTCTATTCTATGGGGCATTTACACTATTATAATTACAATTTTAAATTTTATTCATATATCATTTTTAAGCCTTTCAATAGAACAGACAGTTATTACTAAAGCAATGCAGAACTGAAAATATTTCACCCTGAAAAATTTATAGAAAAAATTCAAAACTTCAAATCTTTTAGTTTGCCTACAATTATTGATTTAGGTAATTCAATTAATTGTTGTATATGGCTAGCATGATATTTCAGTCAAATTGATTTTAAAGTTTTTTAAATGTATATACATTTCTTCTGTTCAATTTATACTTCTGACAGTTTATAAAGCTAGTATATTATATTCAATTTGTTCTTACATTAGTTTAGCAAAAGAAAACACACTACTGCTACAATGAAATATGCCACAATGTTGGCAACCTCATCAAAGAGTTCCTTACAAAAGTACACTACAGAAGGTTTCTATTCTGGACAAGAACATTATGGATTGCAATTTGTGGAGGGCTTCACAGAAAATTTGTAGCTTTGGATTATTATCAATAATAACAGGAAATTTGAGTAGGTGTAGAAAATGTGTGCAAGGGAAACAGTGTTGGAACAAGGAAGAAAGGACTGGAAAATTTTAAGAGCTGAGAGATCCTTTAGACTTTTCGTGTCACTTTTCACATCCATTTCAATCTTGTCCTTTCTCAAAACAGTTGGCTAATACTGTAGGAAAAATGTAACTCCATCAAATTTTTCATATTTTAAATGTCTTTTGGTTTCATCAGCAGAAAGAAATTAATTGCCTATAAGACTCAATTTGTAATTCTTAAAATAATTCTGGATTGTGTTTTCACCCTTGGACCAACCACCTGGACAGAAATTGAACAAAACTGCTGAAATGTGTTTATGACATAGGAATTCTAATGAAGACCAGACTTATCATCCTGAAAACCTTATTCAAAATAGTCATGGAAAAAATACCTCTTGATTAAAAGGTAAAAATCTAACAAGAAAAATCACACTGGACCCTTCTTCTATTATTTTCATTAAAACCCAGTGTGAACGTTCTACTTGCCTCCATTTGGGTTGGATTCTTCCTTGTTTCAGTCTATTTTCCTACACTTCTTTTTACTTTTCTGTCCAAATCTGCCTTGTCATTTATAGAAAGTAAAATTACTCATTTTCCAGAAAACCTTCCACACATTATGATCCATATTGTATTTCATTGATTATATATTATGATATTGTTATCTTTATTCTATAACATCTCTACTTTTTTGATAGCAGAAATTATGCCTCACGTTGTTTTTTTGCTTCAAATCCTCAAAAAGAGTGGAACCTACTTATAAAATTGTGTCATACTTAATTCTGGCAAATTTAATTCAAAAACTATTTGTTAAACCTTGTCATATATAAATAAATGCAAAATATCATGAAATTCAGGGTCAAAGTTTTTAGAAGTGTTTTATTCTTTACGCTCCCCAGCTTTAGATACCTAAATGTGGTAACAGCAATGTAACATAATGTAAAACTTACTTTGACAAAGTCAGTTTGGTTAAAAGTAACACTTCATTCAATTGAGGTGAAAATTTGCAAAGAGAAACAAGTGAATTTTTAATTATAGCTTGAAATTACTCCCTTAATCCACAAAGTCAGGCATCACATTTTGAATTAGGTGTGATTTTTCCTTTTGTAACAAGTTCAAAGATAAAGTCATTCCTAATTTTAGTTAATAATTGATGCACACACACATTTCAACAATTTTAAAAGATTTCAGAGCCAATAAATGAAATTAAAGATTTAATATAAACTTTTGCTAGCTCAAACTTTTATATCAAGGATAATAATGTGTTGGATTTGTATTAAGTAATACAGTTAAACTCTTTGTAATTTAATATATGTTCAAGTCTGGTTGGTTAGTTTTGTGGAGATTATATCCTTCTCCCTGATTTCTACAAATATCAAAGGCTCAGCAATACTGTTTTTGGCTTCTGTTAAACAATTAGTTACTGACACCTAAGCATGAATGAAATTCAGTGTAGTTGTTATATAGATAAACATGCATTCATTGTTGCCTACTTAGATACTGCAGTGGTCTGATATGTATCACCCTCAAATACAGACATTCACTCTCTAACCTAAATATAACTACATTTGCAGGAGAGGTTTTAGAATGTAAAGATTTTAGTCCCTTTATACTGAATGAGGTCACTGAGAAAGGTGACAGTCTCCAAACAAGGAAAAGGGTTCCCACCTGTGATTACTTTATTTCATTTAGCTTAGTATCTTCTAGGCTCATCTTTCTTGTTGCATATGGCAAGATTTTCTTCTTTATTTAAAACTGGATAGTATTCCATTTTATGGATACTTTGTATTTTCTTGATCCATTCTTCTGTTCATGAATATTTAATTCATTCCACTTCATGGCTATTGTGAATGGTACTGCAGTGAACTAGGAGTACTAATGGCTCTCCACACTCTAATTTCACTACTTTTAGATGAATGCTTAGAAGTGCAACTTCTGGTTCACACACTATTCTATTTTTGAGGAATATTCATATTGTTTTGCATAATGGATGTCATATTCTACAATCCCAACAGCAGTGCAAGGGTTCAAATTTCTGCACATTCTAAACAATGCTTATTTTGTCTTGATTTTTTAAAATAATCATTCTGACAGGTGTATCATATTGTCTGCTTCATTGTACATTTGACTTTAATATCCCCAATTATCAGTGATACTGAATAAAATAGGTCACTGTGGAGTAAACCATATATTTATGACCACCTAACTTTGATGAAACCTCCACAAATACTGACTAGAAGAAGGACAGTCTTCAACAAATGGTACTGGGAAAGCTAGATATATACCTGCAAAAATATTACTTAAATTATTATAGAATAAACAAAAACAGACTCAAAATAGGTTTAAAAAGATTAATGTAAACCTGAGACTTTAAAACTCTTGAAAGAAACCACAGCAAAATAAATCTGATATTTTGATATTTTGTGTAAATTGTAGCAAGGCTAAGTTAAGCTAATTAACATATGCGATGTTTTATATAATTATTTTTATGATAATAGCATTTCACATCCACTCTCAACAATTTTCAACTATATAATATTTTACTATTAACTACATCAATATTTTGTACAATACATCTCTTGATATTTGTTCCTCTTTTCAAAATGATAGTTTGTATGCTTCAAAAGTATATGTGTAATTTTTCTTCAACCATAAACTTTTGTCAGTTAAGTCAGATACAGGGTTGAATTGAAAGTAAATTATCCAAAGTTAAAAAATAAAGAAATGGAAATATAGGAAAAACTTTCATGATATAGAATTTTGCATTGATTTTAAGCATATGGACACAAGCACAGCAAAAAATACGAACAAATGGGATTATATCAAACTAAAATGCCTTTACACAAGAATAAAAACAACAGAGTTAAATGGCAGTCTCCTAATTGTTTGTCAAACATGTGCTTGATAAGAAGTTAATATTCAAAATATATAAATAATTTATATAACTTAGAGGTCTTTTTTCTAACAAATATTTCACCAGGCAAAATACAAGTTTGCCAACAGTTACAGGCGCCTGCTATCCAGAGGACAGGAAATAAATGATCAACAATGGGGTTTTACAATAAAGAAATGTCCTTGACATTGTAAATTTTAGAATAATGAACGTTGCATTTGCTTACTAAAAAGCAATTATACTTTTTAGACAGTGACTTATCTGGCCAAATAATTTTGATCCAAACACATTTGTGATATGACAGGAAATGTTGGGATAGTTTGGGCTTAGAAAGCATTAATAGTTACCATTTACCTCAGTTCTTAAACAGAATGAAATTTATCAAATATTTGAAACTGAAATAAGCATCAAAGTTTCATAATATCAGCACCATAGAGGAGGTGAATTACTAATTATGGTCATACATGAGAAAATGGAGACGGAGGTGAACATGAAAGAGGGCCAATTATGGGTTATCGTTACAGTTTTCCTAACAATCAGAACCACTGAAATACGGACCAAAATATGCAGACTATTACACAGCTTCAACTTGCAGGACTCAGATTATAGCAGGGATTTAAAGTTTAATGAATATTTATTGCAGGAATATATACAAATGAATGGATGAGTGGCTGACTGATAAAGGTTTTACATAGGAAGGCAAACATTTATATAATGGGGAAGTGGTAGACACAGAGTGCATTCTACAATTGAACTATTTTTTAAATATCTTCATTCAGTACCACTGTGATATAGTTCTGTAACCTGAAAAATTTCATCAGGATTGTGTTTCTCATTTGTAAAACTGAGTAGAGTATCTGCTTTCGAGTCATTGGAACTGTAAATGACATAAATATGTGTTAGTGTCTTCTGAATTAAGGGAATTTTCTGGATGTATTCATTGAACTCAGCTTATAGACATAATTCTGTATAGGATTATTATAGCAATTTGGTCAGGAATGATAGACACATTATAAGGGAAAGATGGGAGTAGTTTCTGGAAGAATCCATGTTCTGGTTTCCTCACACTATCCCTTTACAAGAGAGGTCAAACAGAAGGCACTGTATCCCCACCAACAAAAATATAAACATGTCTACCGTATCTCTTCCCAGGGAAGTTCTTCAGAGACTTGGTATCCAGAAGTTTTCTTGGGAACGGGTTTGTTGTCATTGCCTACCTAGAATGAATCAAAATTGAAATTTCCAGAAGAACAGGAATTTAGCAAAAACAGACATTGTGTGCCCATTGCTGGCACAGTGGGCCTTCCTTTCAGTTAGATAGTGGTAAGAGCATTCCTGAAACACTAGTTTGAACAAGGCATGCTCTGGACAACATTGCTAACAAGATTGTTATGGATAAATCTCAGGTCTGCCATGTTAACTCTTCTGTACAGTATGAATGGAAGGTCTCAGGATTTTGAAATGCATAAGCATGTCATAAGTGTAAGTCTTTGTGTCTTTCTCATTTTGTATTCATTCATGTTTGGGTCACTCAGAATCACAGATCAACCAGACCATATGACTTTCACTCTCTTCACAGATACCCAACTACAGCTTTACTTTGCACTCTAGAATGCCAGTGCTGCTGACTCTGTTGACATCTGACTGGTTTTATATCAGGTTTTTGTACCATTAGATCCATACCAAAATCTCAGGTGTGATTTCTGTGCCCTAATTTCAAAGAAGGTTATAGACATAGGAATCTATCATTTTCAGATTTTTATAAAGTGAGTTAAATAAAGTTTACCACCACACTAATGAGGTAGGGGCTTCTCCATCAAATATAGGCAAATACTCAGTTAGAATACAGATGCACAAACAGGTATATATTCCAGCAAATTTCTGGTCCTAAATAATTAGATTTTTAAACATCAAAACATCTGCATTACTTGAAATTGTGAGGTAGAAATTCTAACTACATTTGGCATGTGTTTTCATATGAAATTTTTATGTATCTTGGCCTTGCCTTATATTTTCTTGAAAGACCTATATGTTTCTAGAATAACTAAATATTTTGTCACTGTTTTTAAAAATATATGCTTCAAGTTCAGAAATACTGTTTGCACCTTTCTGAACTCCTCCAATTATACAAAAAAAAATAAGATGATAAATTTTCGTGTTTGGATTCTCGGGATCTCACATTCAAAGTTTTGTGTCTGCAAGCTTCTATGATCCATGAGAATGAACATTTTTCCAAGATTATTCAACTTGTTGGCAGAGATCATTGAGGGCCATTGTAGAAAAAAGGTCTCCACTTGTGAAATAACAACCATCTACAAGCTACTCAAATTTCTATGCTGCTTTCCATTGCGGTTTCCTCCTTCCAGGCCTGCAGCCAGATCCCTGTGGTTGAATGGCCCTTACACTTTGAGTCTCTCAGACTTATGTTTCTACAGCCAAGGACAGAAGACTCTCCAGTTTTAATGAATCAAGCAGTTGGTTGTACCAATCCTGATAAACTTCCCAGTTTAAATTCAACTGATTAGTAATTTTAACTGCATCTGCAATATACTTTTTGCCATGAAGCCTGTACTCACTAAAGTAACATTAGGTAAACATACTTATAGAGTTCATTTTATAATCTGCCAAGTATGGTAGTTAATTCCTCAGCATAACTGCATCCCTAAATAATAATATTAGTATTTAGCATTTGTGGGAATTAAGGTTTGCATTAAAGATTGTAATATTTATTAATCAATTCTTCTTCTGAAAATACTCTCAGATTTTCTCTCTGTATTTCTGAATTATATTATGACAAAGCACTAAATGTAGTAAGGAGTTATTTACTTGAAGTAATAGAAATGTAGGATCATGCTAAGCATTGAAATGACCACACCAACTTCACCCTAAGTCTAGGATGAAAAAGCCAAAGTTGGGTGATAACAAGTCCCTAACAACAGAAGAGTCCATCATAAAATGAGATGGAATGTATCCATCTAAGTGACTAAATAAATTAAATTATGATTTATTTCTAACCCATCTAAATTGATATATATTATAAATTTGTTCATGCACAGCCATGTTGTTGAGTCAGTGTATATAAACTTTTTAATATACCAGCAATGTAAAAATATCTTTTAGTAAAATGTCTTCAGGAAAACTCTTTTTATCGGAAAATGGTACCAATCACTCAGATGAAAATTGGCTCAAAGTACTTGAAGGATGTAAACATTCAAGACAACCTTATATTTTCAGAATAGAAAATAAAGAAGACAAATAAAATGTGTATTTATTCTACTGTCAGGAAGCATTTTTAGATATTAAGATATATTAGAATGTTCTGGTTCTCTTCTCAAAGGAAATAACAGAAACCATTTCTTGATTCACTTAACATAAAATGTGAAAATATATATTAAGGAATAGTTCTTTAATATACAGGCAACTCCCACAAGCCTACCAAAGAAATATCTGCATTGAACCTCCAAAGACAACTATAATTTTCAGGATTTGTTTGATGTTTTTCTTCCTCAATTTTTTGTAGATCATCACTATTTGCTTATTTGTTCAGAAAAACAGCTGATATGTATTTCTTTTAAGACAGCATATTAGTCTAACTTTTCTTTTCTTTGTCAATAGTAATTTGAATAAAACAGTAAAGCAATTTTTTTTTGAATTTGGTTAAAATTATTTTGTCCATCAAATATAATTTTTCAGTTGTTGGGTTCTATATAATTTTGTCTAGTGAAAAGGATTAGAACTCCTAAGAGAAATGACTAATTCAAGACTGAGGGTGACAGAGGAAATAAAGAATTGGAGAAGAGCAAAATTCTGTCCTGGTAAATAAGGAATGTAAAATATATGTGGGTATAAACTTAACAAAAATAAGGTAAAAATTAACTGATTCTGAATAAATTTGGACATAAAAGTGAACCCTTAGAAAAAAAGATGTGATGATAGAAAAAAATACTACCATTTTTAAACCACTGTTGTAAAATGGATACAGGCAAGAATTATTGATGAATATTGATATTAATGATTAGAAGTTTGATGAAAAATGTAATTGTTTTGTAGTTTCAAAACATTTCCATGTAGCCAGGCGTTGTGGCGCATGC
This sequence comes from Dasyprocta punctata, assembly GCA_004363535.1. Taxonomy (NCBI): domain Eukaryota; kingdom Metazoa; phylum Chordata; class Mammalia; order Rodentia; family Dasyproctidae; genus Dasyprocta; species Dasyprocta punctata. The sequence continues at coordinate 77,032 of RJWM01004995.1, read as the reverse complement.
CTTTAATCTCAGCATTTGGGAGGCTGAGGTAGGAGGAGCATTCTGAGTTCAAGGCTGGCTTGGGCTACAACGTGAGAACAAGACCGGCCTGAACTACATAGTGTGACCCTATCTCAGAAAACTAGGTCCGGCAGTTTGGCTCAATGGCTTAAGTGTCTGCCTGGCAGGCACAAAGCTGTGAGTTCGATCCCCAGTGCCACAAAACAAAGAAACAAACAAAAACATTTCCATGTAAATTATTAATTAGAAAAGTGAAGTGAATGTGAAATACAGGATCTTAATTTTATGAGTAAGCTGACATCCCCTATAATGGAAAAATTATATCTCGTGACTCTCAAAGTGATAAACTAACAGAAATATAGACTATGTTTATGTTATTCATGTTAAAGTTATTTAAATATAATCATAATGAAATATCAGACAATGCCAAAATAAGAAACATTCTCCAAAATAATTGGCATTAACTTTTTAAAACATATGACTGAAGATATGAAACACTGAGGAATTCTTCCTGATATAAGCTTACTAACCTGATATAAGAACTAAATATAATGCAAAACAATTAAATGACATAGACACAAATAGGTGAAGAGACGCAACTGCAGAAGCAGAAAGATTTTATTAAAGCTTTTCTGGAAGTTTGATGTTCCCAACCTGAGAAAAACAATTAATATTCAAACCAATATTTACAATGAGAATATATGACAATGGATTCTCATGTTTTGTAGCTAAATTAATAAAGATTTTCTCTCATTTTAACTACATTTCTTGGCCCATTTATAATGGGTAACTTTTGAACAATAGAAGCTTACTTGACTAATAGTTCTGGAGACAGGGAAATCGAGGTTCAAAGAAATTCCTCTGGTGAGTCCCTTCTTGCTGTATTATGTTTTGAGGAAAAGCATCAGAAGACAAGAGTGCCCAAGAAAAAGAGTAAGGCAAGAAGCATGGGGACTGAATTTATCTTTCCTTAGGAGTTCACACCACTACAATTAATCCACTCTTGCATTAACTGCAACAACCCATTCATCAAGCCAGAAACATCATGTAGGCCTAGTCACCTCTTAAAAGTCCCGTCTCTCTCTTGTGAATTTTGAATTACATTAATTTTGGTATCTTAAAAATAGTGAAAAAATGGCTTATGAAAATCTGGATTTACATTTTCTGCTAGAACCAAATGTCAGTCATTCATTTGATTGATAGTAAAGGGCATTTCTTGAATTAAAATGATAAAGCAATGTCATGACAACATTGAAAGAAATCTCAACACAAGATTTGGGATGAACATTCAATGCATAGCACACACAGCCTTTGCTTATCATTTGAACTGTGTTGAAGTCATCATGTTGGAAGGATGAAAAGATGTTGAAAGATACACTTGATTTTAATTTTCCATCTGAAATTATTATTTGTAAATAATTCATTAGCCAGATTTGGATGAAAAGTGTTATCCTACCATACGCATTTTGATTTTTCCATTTAAAAACAAGGCTATTATATGATCAAAAAGTCAAACTGGCAGGCAGAATTAATGCATGCATTAGGCTTCAGTTTATTTCCTTGATATTAGAAAAATAGGTTAAAATTTGATAAGCGAGGTATAAAATATCTATTTTAGGCAACACGAAATCTGCATTACAGTATTTTTCAATTTGAATTATTCCAAAAGTATTATTATTTTTGCTTTCATTTCTAATTTGTGAGTCATCAAAATGTGAATAATTAACAAAAACTTTCTGCAAGTTTTCATGATACAGTTGCAATCTCACATAGATCTACATTTTAAACACAGAAAAAATATATGAGAACCACAGGAGTAAGCAGAGTTAAATTTTTAAGTGCCAGGACTTCAGAGTTCTCAGATTAAATCTGAGTTGCACTCATTACCATGTAGCTGTCTTACTTAAACTATTTGCCTCAATTTTATAATGAATGTCATTACTAATGCTAAATGACATTAATTATTGCACTTATCCCAGATCTGTTATGAGGACAGAATGAATTAACATTTATGAAAGCCCTAGGAGAGTGTGTGACACACGATAAACTCTAAATAATGTGTTTACTACATAAAAGTAAGTCTGCTGAAACTGTTATAGAGTTAAGTAATATAATTAAATAGCATTAATCTTGTGATGTCCTGATGGTATACTCAAAATTTGGAGTTATTCATAGCGAAAATTATGAGTTTGATGAATATTTGCCTTGGCTTTTCTTATCTGTATTATGGGAATACAATCAGTGACCTATTTTAAACAGTGATTATATAATTTAGTTGATAAAAGTGATGAAGTCACTTGAAATAAAAGTGACAGCACTATACCAACTCATAATTCTAAGAATAATATTTAGAAAAATTATGTAAGTACTCTAAGGGTGGAAAAGGTAGAACTACCCATGAACGCATACTTTAGATGTTTGCATTTGTTAATTAAACAGGAATTATATCACATAGTTTCAATTAGACATCAACAAAAATTTTCCATGAAGAGACAGATTAAAAAAAATTGCAAAGGTAACCTCACTCCAGGTTTAAAGGATGAACTTTAAAGATCAAATTGAGTTTCATTCTAGCTTTGCCACTTAATCAATGCGATGACCTTGAAAAAATTAGTTAACAAATCTGTTCCTGTATTCCATCATCTGGAAAAGAAAATGGGACTGAAGTAGCAACCCCTACTTAGAGCTATTATGAGGATTAAAATGGCATAAACTGGGGCAACACTTATTTAAGTTCTGGCACATATTAGTGTACAAGAGTATACTATTGATACTGAGAGATGCAAAGCTAAAGGGGAGTTAGAATTTTAGAAAACTATATTTCAACTGACATCTCAATTAATATTTTAAAAACCGTACTGTTCCATAACTTATTCCTTCATGTTTCTGGCATAACTGTTGCCATCAATTTGTGCTCTTGACAATTTAAATCTAATAGAAACTTTCTGTATCGTATTTCACATATTATAATCTCACCTTCTCCCCTCTTTTGCAATTCTTCTTTCTTTTCTTCTGGGAAAGATGTGATAAGACTCAAAATACCTATCATAGAATCTTTTAGGAAGTGACAGGAATATTTGCATTTAAAAATAAAAAAGTTATAAGGTCTCTATTTAAACCCAAAAATGAATTCTGAACAGAAAAGTAGACTGTGGCCAGAAAGTCAGGGGTTGTAGTGATGCCCTGGTCTGGCTACTCTAGAAACAGTAGAGAGACCTGTTGCACTACATCACTTATATTTTATCAGTAAACTACTTGAAATCAAGAGTTAGGTCTTAATTATCTTCATAAATTCACTGTATCAAACTGTAAATGATACAGAGTTCATAAAGTAAGTAATATTAAAAGAAATCAGTCCACTTTCCTGACTCTTTCATTCACCTAGGTAATAAAATGTAAAGGAGAATAGAGGACAAATGAAATACAGAAGAAACCTAGTGTGTTTTTTCACTTGTTTGTTTGTTTAAGTTTTGCTTTATGTTGTATTCTGAGAAATAGGCCCATCTTTCAAGAAAAGCGCTCCTGAACTTTATAATATTAAGATTCTGGTGCCACATTCTGGTCCCTAATCATCCTGTTTATTTTACTATTATTTTCTTGTTTCATTTCTCCACATTGTATAATCTACTCACACATTCTAGATACAGCTAAATAAGTCTTCTAATTACTAAATTCTTTTTCTGTTTATATTTACTCAGTTGATAAATACACATTTACTGCTTGCCTAACGCGTCTGGTAGTTAAACAACATGATCTCATAACTTTTTCTAGTAGAGGGTTAGAGACAGAGAATAATCACATGGAATGTCATGTTGTAAATACTTATTGGTGAGCGATAAAGAAAGCTAATTCGTGTAGAATGGTGTAGCAAGATATTACTGATTAAATAAAGTTTTAAAAATATATGAAATAAAAGAAAAGGCAGTGGATTTTTGTGAGATGAGTTTTTTTTCTAGTCAGTGACATTAGAATGTACAAAGACTCTGAGATAGAAGGAACATTTTTGTTAGGAACAAAACTAATATGAAGAGTCTTGACAGCTGAAACGTAAAGAGAAAGAGAAATACAGGATGAGATCACAGGACCCAAGGCAGGTAATACCTCACAGGTCAGAGATGATTAGCATTTTATTTATACTATAGGAAGCCACAGAATATCTTGGAAAATTTCGTTGATTTAATATTAAATATATTTTGGGGGGAATTCTGGATTTTGGGTAAAAACTGATCAGCATAAGAAAAGAGGTTTTGGACAGTGTCAAGGGCACATGCTAATATTTAAGAAGAGATGGTTGTACTACAACAGAGAAAAAGATGAAGATACCTAGAAAAAAAACCTAATTCTCACTTTATTTTGTGTATAGAGCCAAAAAGCTTCAAATTTTGCTAATAAATTAAACATAGTATAAAAGAAAGAAGGAATCAACATAATTCCAACATTTTTGGATGAAAGGCTCTTACACTGGAATTTCTATTTGAGTTGGAAAAAGATTCATGGAAGAACAGGTCTTACAAAGGAAATCATTTCGGTAGTGTGCATGCATCTCGTTTTATCTGCTTATGAAAGGATGGTAAATTTTTGTTGAATTCAACACTGTACTATAGATTTGAAAGGCATTAATTGGCCAATGGACTCTTGTTCTGCCTAAACTGAATATCAAACTTTCACATATGAGTTGCACTGGCCCCAAAGAACCTATGTCATTTTGCAGCACAGGTCTTATTAATTTAGGGTAGAAATCTAATCCACATGCTGAATGTTGTTCCTCTTTTCCAGTCATAAGTCCCACTAGTATTTGACAATGATGTCACGCTATCAAAGCATATATAGATATTCTAAATTATGCCCTTTGACTTGTTGAAGATTACATTTATTGACTATTCTTCACTTCTTAATGGACCACCATACAAGCTTTCTGCCATTTTTTTCTCTCCAAATGCTTATTATGAATTTTCCTATGAATCTTTTGGGTTTTTTTTTAATTTAGGCACAATCACAGAGTAGCAATAACAAGTCTTAATAAAATGGAGCAATTACAAAATTATGGTATAATACGAGTTGTGTGAATATGATCTCTTACTTAAAATACTTTCCGGCACTGAGTTGACTCTTGCAATGTTGTGAAATGATACAATGCCCATGTGATGAGATGAAGAAAGATGACTGATACAGACTTCATGATACAGAATTAGGCAATTATTCATTTTCTGATGAGCTATCCAAAAGTTTCCTTAGCCGTGATTTTGAGTCCTGATAATGCCAGTTTACAGAGGTAACTGAGATAACTAGTATGGAAGAAGCAGAATATTAGATCACTGTACTCAGTGTGTGTGAAAGAACTGGTACTGGTGTATGCAATTAGTGCAACAGAATGCTCTACATAAGATCCAATCATTTTCTATCCACTTTACTTACATTCAAATAACGTGAATTTTAAGAAACATCAATTTTCTACTAGATCAGATATTTTACTCAACTACTGTATGAAAAGCTACATGGAAATTATTGATGAGGGGTGAAATCATGACACAGATAACATCCTACTGCTGTTCTTTTAAGAGGCCGTATGCATCAGGTGCTTGTTGCTGAATACTAAGTGGTATTTTACCTGAAGAGTATCTTGTTATCATTTTCTAGAATATCTAGACAAAAACAAATGAAACATGTGGTTGTTCTTCTGAAACTCTGGGTTAACTGCAGATTTCAGCTTCCAGCAAGTATTTTATCTTACAAGAAATAAATAGAAAGAAAAAAGTGATACTGAGATCGTAATATATGTCAGAAGCCTTCCATGAATTATCTCAAGTAATCCTAATAGAATTAGTGCAGATAGCTATTAAGAGGCTACGCTGGGGTATGAATCTGAGCCTATGAAATGAAACAGCTATTACAATTTCTAGTAGGTATCATGGTTAACTGATGTTCTGATATTGTCTTTGATCATGAGAAGAGAAGCCCTGACCCTTAAACCTAAATTTTTTCAGAAGACAAACCTAATATAATTGGTGGAAATTGGACCTGAATTATGGTACATGGGAGGGAATTGGTCAAGGTCATGTAATCAAATGAATGTTAAGATTATGGACATTTCACCAATTATTTCCCTTCAAATTGTCTAGCTGAAAGTGTAATGCAGTTATTTTCACAATTGGATTCCCACTGAAGGATGATCATGACCTATATAGGTTTGGTGGTGACAGAAATGAGCTTTTAAGCAAAACACAATTATGAAAGAAAATTTTTGTTTTTCCCAATTTTTTATTAAAAATTGAAAACTTACTGAGAACTGGAAAGGACTTTACAGAGAAAAACTACAGATTTTCACCTTCATGAATCTTTTATTATACTTGCTGTATCATATAATAGTTCATTTCTTTTCCACAAATTATTAATCTGTCTCATTTTTTTGGTATATTTCAAAGTAAATGCTCCTTAAATACCTCAGCAGGCATACAGTTAATTATTTTATTAGTAGTTTCTTTTTAATATAAAATTTATGAAAACAATGAAATGTACAAATTGTAAGTGTACATTCTATGCATCTAGAAAATGAATATGTGTATGGAACTACAAACTCCTGTCAGTTATAAAATTGCGTCACTTACACACCTCCTTAAGGTTTTTTCTGGTCTCTTCCTGTGTCTGCCACTGAGAAGCAGCATTTGTCTTCTGACTTCTCTGTAGAACAGTTTTCACTATTGTGGGATTGAGTATAAAAATAATATATTATATATTTTTGAAATATTTTTCACAGTAGGAATAATATTTATGAGATTCATCAAAAGTGTTCATTTTACAATCTTCATTTTAAATATTTTGGTAGTGTTTTAATGCATAAGTGAAGTACACTTTATCTACTGATTCTATCCCAGATCAGAGTTACTTAAATTTCCATAGTCAGTCCTGTACAACTTTCCCTTTGCTAGGAAATTAAAGCCTGATTCCCACAAATTAAAGAAGGAGAGATATATTGTGGTTCACAATATGTAGAGGTTTCAGTCTATCGTCCTCTGGCTCCAAGGCAGGGCACCATGCAGAGCGGCAAGGCACGGGAGAAATAGCTCATGACATTGCAGTCAAAAAGCAGAGAGATAGAGAGACAGACAGACAGACAGACAGGGAGAGAGAAAGAGAAAGAGAAACAGACAGATACAGATACAGAGATAGAGAGACAGACAGAGGGACAGAGAGGGACACACACACAGAGAAGAGACAGAGAGACAGTGACACAGAGATAGAGAGGCACACAGAGAGATAGACAGACGAAGAGAAATAGAGAGGCAGACAGACACAGAGAGGAGAAAGAAAAGAAGGAGGAGGAGGAGCAAGAGGAGAAGGAAGAGGAGGTGAGTAAAAGGAGGAGGTGGAAGGGTGGAGGAGGAAGAGGAAGATATACCTTTTCAGATTATGTCAATAATGACCCACGTGTTCCCAAAAAGTTTCATCTCTGAGCATGATATTTAGCTATAAACTCACTGGTTGACTTGTCCACTGATGAATATCATGTTTCATTGTTCAATCCCTTCCCAAAAGTACCATATATGACTGCATGAAACTCTGGGTTGTCATCTAGATATAACCCATAGCAGTATCTGTCTCTAGTTCTCTCTTGCTTTTATATTAATCATTTTGGTGGACATAGTTGTATTTCATAAATTTTAAATAGCTATCTCTCTATTATTCATGCAAAGAGGAATAACCTCTATTAGTCATTCATAAATATTCTTTATCTTATTGTTATAGAATTGTGTATAAAAAGTACACTCTTTACATATAACTGTTTTATGAATTATTGTACAAATGTATTTATAGTCTATCTATAGAGAGACTGATTATGTCTCTTGGTGAGTGAGGATTTCATTTTATTTTTTTGAAGTCAAATTCATCATCTTTAAATTCTATTGCTTTATGTGGTCTAAGAAAATACCACCTACTATTAAATTATAAAGATTTTCTTCTGGATTGTTACTAAAATATTTCGTTTTCAGAGTTTCACATTGATACATTTTAAGTCTGAATTTTTATTGTTATATGCTGTGAGGTAGAAATCCAAGTTTCACTTGATATCTAGGTTTCCATCACTAATAGATAGATTTGGCAACTCTGTGAAAAAAATAAATAAATGAAATGATCACAAAAAGGTGAGTCTGTTCCTAGAATTTGTGTTTTTTATGTTGTTATATGTGTTGATCCTTATAAAAACACAGTGATATAAAATTAAGGAAATTTATTTCTACAAATTCATTTAAAATTTTTGAGATTTCTTTGGATATATTTTATATTTCTATGAAATTTTAGATATCTTCATCATCAATATGCTTACAGATTTAGACAACTGATATCTTTTACTTATCAAAATAGATTATTTTGCAGTAAATCCTAGGACATCTACAGGACAGTAATTTCTTCTGGAAACCCTTTTCACCACTCAAATTTGATTTGTACATAAACCGAGAGCATTTAAATACATGTTAATCATAAACAAAGCTCTTTCCTAATGGGATGGTTTTTATCATTAGTAGGCTGCCAACATCCAGAGGTGTTTGCTGTTTTGAGAGAAAATGCCATATTCAATTGGTATAAGTGTACACAGCTGTGTTTGGGTTCATCAAACATCTCATAATAAACATCTGAGGTTTGCTAAATTTCCGAATGTGTTTTGCCACATGCATTTCCACTTCTTTTTAAAGCATGGAGAGTTTCAAAAGTTGCCATTTCATCTGTTCACCAAAATAGAAACATAAATAGGCTTTGCTGTCAATAAATTATTTCAAAAGGGTGTATGACTTGTTTTTCACTCTGCTATGAAAGAAGATAGCTCAAAAGTAAATAATCAAAGCGAGAGGGTGTAGGCATCATTGCCAGGATTTTCATATATCCTGAAATAATGTACTATTTTCTAAATGCCGGCAAATTAGCTTGGGCACCTAATCAAATTAGTTTCTTAGTTGTATCACATGGCTTCAGCTGTTGTCTGCTTACCTTGATGGTTGTTTTCTCTTTTAGGAAGCAAAATTTCCAGAGAGAAAACAAGTTGCTTCCAGAAAACTGTTTTCTAAAGCTGAAATATTATGGGTCATTGATACCGAGTCCTATCTAACCTTTAGTTATGATCATTATTGACTCCACTACTAACTAGAGTGTGTGTGACTTTAAATGCAGTATTTGTTCTTCAATTATGGTTTTTTAACATTTTTCTTTATTTACTTATAGCCCTTAGCTAACACCTAATATTTGCTAATTATTTAGTAGTTGGTCTTTTTGCTGACTTCACTTCAATTTAAACATTCATCTTGACTAGGGTGTGCAATGTTTCTTATGAATGACCTACCTTTGCAAAACTTGTGGATTTAAACTCTGCTTCTCTCTTGTCTTTGATATGTCTCATTTTTATTTGTAAAATAGGGACACAAATATAATCCTTTTGTAATATAGTGAGAATTGAATTAGCCTGTTAATGTAAAACCTAGGGAAGTTAGTGTGAATTAGAGAAGTAAAAAGGTAATATTAATTCCACTGAACTATTAACAATATTTTGAGAAAACCAGTCATTTAAAATGAGAGACTGAAATCTGAATGATTGTGAGAAAATATCTTACTATAATTTGAAACACCAACAGGTTGAGAAAAAAGTGAGCCTATTAATTCTCATAGTAATTCTGGTAGAACTCTACACTTCTTTTCAATTAGAAATTGCTTCTAATTAAAATTGTAAAAGAAGAAAAGACTTATTTCTTTTATTAGCACAAAAAATAAAACGATCCTCTTATTAGCTTGGAAATTTTGGATAATCAAGTAAAAATAAACTCTTAACTCTGAAAGTTAGAAAAATTATATTTGGCTATATTATGTTTCACCTTAGATTAAAAAATATAACACAATAAACAGAGACACTGGAATAAAAAAGAGACCCAAATGTTGACTGATTTAACAAACACATCTATAAAACACAGTAGCTTTCTGCATGACAGTAAGTAAAGGATGGTATTTTGAGGATAGTATTGGTATTTTGAGGATGACAAAACAAAAACACCATCAGTGCAAGAAAGGAAAATGCGAACTATTTCTAAATAAATATTGAAGCATGTAATCCCATCAACTGAGAAGCTAAAGCAGAAAGATCATGAGATCAAGCCTAGCCTTAGCAACTTAGCAATTCAGCAATATAGTGAGAATTTATCTCAAGAAGGCGGGGTGGTTGGGAACATAGCTAAGAGCAAAAGTTCTGTGTTCAATCCTCATACTTCAAGTAAATAACTAAGTAAATAATTATAAGCTGAGAAGAACTCACAATAATTAGAATAAGAAAATTGTGCATTGCTAGGATGTAGGTCATTAGCAGAGTGTTTGCCTTGGAGGGCCCTGTGATCAGTTCCTCCAGCACAAAAGCATAGATATAAACCAGGTGTGGTGGCGCTTGCCTTTAATCCCAGCACTCTGGAGGCTGAAGCAGGAGGATCATTGTGAGTTCAAAACCAGCCTGGGCTACAAAGTGAGTACAAGGTCAGCCTGAGCTACATAGCGAGACCCTGTCTCAAAAAATAGCACTGGGTATTTAACTCAGTGGTGTAAGTGCCTGCCTGGCAGGTGTGAGGTTGTAAATTTTATCCCTGGTACCAAAAGAAAAAAGAAGGTACCAAAATACCAAAACATAACAATGTAAATCAATGCTGTATCCCTCTAAAAAAAAGTCTAATAATGAAAACATATCTGGTATTTTCAATGAAATCCATGACTAATGTAAGCATAATAAAATTTTGACAAGATTAGTAGATTTAAATATTTTTGAACTTCATTTGCAGAGTGCAGAGTGCTTGAAAATTCATAGGTATGTGGCAATAAAACATGTAGCATTGCAACTTTTTATTGAAATATCATTAAAACAATTTAACAATGACATTCTTGTTAAAATCATGTGTAAGTTATATATCAGAATTTATAGTTGCAATGATTAATTTTTTTTTTTTTTTTTTTTTGGTACTGGGGATCGAACTCATGACCTCCCACTTGGCAGGCAAGCACTTATGCTGCTGAACTAAATCCCTAGCCCAGTGATTGAATTTCTAACATAAATATTGAACATTTACGAAAAAAATGTTTAACCAAGGCCAAGGAAGAGAGAAGCCAGTTCGCCCTTTCCATGTGCCAACTGGCATACAGGCTGAGAATCAAGAAGACCACCGTCATCTCCATGAGCAACCTGCTAGTTCAGAGGACAGACTGAGTTGATAGCAACTGAGGTGCAAAAACAACTAGATGATTCTATTGTTTGACTTTGCAGGCCTAAGGCCGGTAGTCTGAGCAGCTATTAGGAGGATAACAGTGTGCAATATAGCAAACATGGGAGATTCTCTTCTGTTTTGTTTTTGAAATTCAATATTGTTCTCACTGCTTAATTTTGGTCTGATTTATTGTTTTACTTAATGTTCTGTTTTGATTGGTTTTATTCTGTTTTGTTTTATTTGATTTTACTATGTTTGTTGGTATGGACAACTATTGTGAAGATAACAGGAGATACTATGTTAACCATTGTTTGTTTCCTATTATCCTGTTTTGAAGTTCTGTACCACTTTCACTGTTTTCTTTTGATTAACTTTATTCTGTTTTATTTTTTTAGGTTTTATTCTCTTTAAAAAAATTGCAATGCTGTGAGAAATGATTATAGTTATTACATGTTCTTTGTAAAGTTATGAAAAATATGTGTATAATTATGCCTTAATAGTATATATATATATATGTATATATACATATATATACATACATATATATGTATTAGTTACTTCTAGGGTGGGTTGGAATTAATTCATGTGAAACAAAGTATTCATTTTGAAAAGCAAAGAATTTTCATTTCTTTCATTGTCCTTAGCCTAGACTAGGGTAGAGCTAATATAGGATTAATAGATGAAGTAATGAAAACAATTTTTCTTGTTCTCTTGTTTTTTAAAGTCGGCTTTGTTAAGATATAATTCAAATTTCATGGAATCAATTTATTTAAAGTATGCAAATCAACAGTTTTTCACATATTTAATAGAGTGTTATAATCATTACCACAGTCAATACTGATAAATTTTCTTTATCTCAGAAAAAATTCCATATTGATTATCTGTTACTCCTATAACTCCTTCTTCAACCTATATTCCAGCAGTATGTAACTACTAATTTATTTTTTATTTCTTTAGATTTGGTTACTGTCAGTATTTCATAAAGTTGGAATAATACAGTAATTCTTTCTTTATGAGCGACTTCTCTCACCTAGCATTTTGTTTTCAATTTTCAGTGTTGTATTACTTATTAATACTTCATTTCTATCTATTGAAAAATAACATTTCATTATACAGCTATACTACATTTTATTATAACCATTCATCAATTGATGAGTAATTGATTCATTTCTACTTTTTTATATTCTGAATGATTCTTCTATGAAAATTTATGTAAAAGTTTTTATGTAGAAATATGCTTTTATGTCCATTGGAGACAATATAGATGTAAATTCACATAAATAGATGAATGAAAATGTGTCATATGATGCTTTTGTGTTTAGTCTATTTTATTTATTTGTTTATTTATTTTGGTACCAGGGATCAAACTCACAACCTCGCACCTGTCAGGCAGGCGCTTACGCCACTGAGCTAAATCCCTCTTCTCACAAATATTATGCTAGCATAATACACTGAAATGTTTGAAAGATTATTAATCATTTAATGTCCTATTAACAAAGAAAATACATAAATCAAATACACTGTATGTATTTCAGTTATATATTCTTTATATGTTATGTTAGATATTGAAAAAATATGTTATTTATTTTATATATTGTTTTTAATAATCAACTGGTCCAAAATTACAAAATATTTTCTTGGATTTAATTAGATTTAGTATTACTCATTTGATTTTAAAGTGTATATTTTGAATAAATTATTAAACACAAAATATGAGACTTTTTAAATGGCTCCTTTTAATTATACACTCAGGTGAATATTACATTGTGCTAGAATTAGGAAACCTTTAATAGTAGCTTAATTCTTTGGTAAGTTTTATTTCCTATAGAACAATTCTGCTTAAGTAATTAAGGACAAGATAGAAGAAACTTTTTAAAGAGCAAAGCACTCGATATTAGTTTTTTCAAGACACATAACGAATACTATATAAATAATTAATCAAAATCAACCCAAGACCTTTATTAGTGATGTAGAAAAGAAAAAGAAAAAAAAAGAGAGCACAGCTTATGTGTTGCCGTCTTGGAAACCTGCACCATTTTATATTTCAAATTCTGTTTCCTTAAGTTCCTGTTTCTCAGAAATGTTAACTGTCTGGCTAATCAAAATCACCTCATGTTCTGTAATAATATGATTGGGTAAAATCTGTGCACCGCCTCTCTAGAAAGTAACTGCTATTTTTAGAAACGGGACTAACTGCATATAAACTGCTCTTTTCCTCTCCTGGGGATCGAAGCTCCTCACTTCGGTGGGCCTTCATCCGCCTACAGTAAGATTTACTTCTATCTGCTCTTGACCTCCGTGACTGTTCCTTGCAATCTGCCACATTAGGATTGAGTTTCACTGAAAGAAAAAAAAAAAAAAAAACACTTGTGCAAAATGGTTTGTCTCTTAGTGTCAAGAATCTCACATTCTTAATATTTGGGAAGAGTAATAGTAAATCCTCCCCAGAACATATCAAAAAAGTATGTTAATTTCAGCTGATACTCCTTTTCTACTTGCAGTGCTTCTACATTTAAAACTAATGAAGAATTTAAAGGATATAGTTGTCTGCTTCCTATCCATAGAAATTCAAATTACTCAATCTAGGAAATATCTTAGAGATTTAAAATTTTAAAATGTAGCCCAGGCTGATAACTACTGGTAGTAAAATTAATTTTTGACTGATTCACATGAAAAAAGTTGAGAAGTTGAAATATTGTTTAATTCAGATTATCTTGCAATCACATTTGTTGAACAAAAATGTTAGCATCTCTGTAAACAGTTATGAGCATATTAAAGCATATCGTCTATTTATACAAATTATCATTGTAAAGAAATAGCGCATGTAAGAGTGCAATTAGAACTATAACAAATGAGAAGTGTATAGTAATAAAACATTTGTTCTTGGCTATATTTTTAACCATTTCACTTTGGGGGAGGTGATTACAAAAAATTTTCACATCTTCCAATATTTCACCAAACACAGGGTATAATTTTATAAGTCATTATAAAAGTAAAAGTAAAAGTTGTCTATTTTTATATGCAGTATGAAGAATATATTGACACAAAATCCAAAAGTTACATCAGCATATGAACTCATTAGGAATAATCTAAACCTGAGAGAATTTATGCATTAAAAAAACAGGTTTTAATTTGGCAAAATGTTTCCCTGCTTAGCTTGACCCTGCCAAAGCAATTTAAACTCAGCCTTTATGCAAGTTTAAATCTGTATATTGTAAAGCATTTTGTAAAGACATAATCCTGGGGAAACAGTTCTATTTATTGAAGTCTTTCAAAATAAAGTTGATCCTCTGTATTCATGGCGTTTTATCTGCATTTTGGAACCACTTGGTATTCCCTCAAAGATACCAAGGTATAGGTGAAAACTAAAATGAAAAACTGTTACTGAGTATTTCTATATGTTCTTTTATAATTAGTTCCTGACTTTATAAAACAAAGTCTTTAAAATTGAAGAGGTTTTAATGTGTTTATCTATAACTAATTAAGCAAAACCTTCAATAATGAATGCTATTTTATTTTTCTTTTGAGACAAGTCTAGCTATGCAGTTCAGGCTGTCTTGAACTCATTTTGTAGCCCAGGCTGGCCTCTAACTCACACCAACCCTCCTAGCTCAGCCTCCTGAGTAGTGGGATTACAGGCATGCACCATCACACCCAGCAAGAATACTATTTTAAAATGTAATTTTATACATATAAGACAGATGATAGTAAAATGAGTCTCAATATTAAATAGTTTTTAAAATATTGTGCACATGTATTTCATATCCAGCACATTCCCTATTGTTACATCTTTAATTTTCACGTAGGGTACTGAGCACTAAATACCCATCGATCCATTGTTTAAAGGAAAATCACTGTTCATGTTGAAGCTATGAGGCCAAATGCAAAAACATACATTACTGAAGAACTATTTCAATAACTACCTCATCATGAGTGATTCTCAAATTGCAGGTCACATAATACATCAGATTTTAAATAGCTTTGTGGACATCAGCATTATAAAAACAAGTGAATGCATAAAAAAGAAAAAGGAGAAGTACTTTAAACTTTAGCAATTTTTATGTATACAATTACCATAGATAAGAACAAGTTTGTGAAATTGTTTTCCAGATTTTTATACCTATTCTAGGTCATGACGTACAGTTTTATTAAAGTGTTTCTCAAGTAATGTTCTGAGAGTCTCTAAATTCATACCAGCTTTACATCTGAATTTTTTTGCACTTCAAATGAATTTTTGTTCCATAATTTGACTTATTTTAAAAATTCAGAACAGTTACAAAAATCATAGGTTAAAAGAGATGTGTTTGCCTCAGGCATCTGTCTCACATCTGTCTTTGTTCACTCAATGACATAGGCGCAACCGTCAATTATTCTACATTTGTACTGTAACGCCTCTGGACAGGGGCATCTCTCAATTATTATGAACACTTAAATGTCTTAATAAACCAAGATAAAGAAAGCATCATAATGCTTCAATATCAGATTCAATGTAGGGGAAATCACTGACTGATGCAGCTTTAGGTTCATTTTGACACTAGTTTGCATTGCAGTTGTTAATTAGAAAACCATTGTGTATTTTGTTGTCTTTTATGGTGTTGGGTGTTGAACCAGAACTCTGGGCATGTTAGGCAAACACTGCCGCTGAGCTCTACACTCAGCACTTTATTATCTTTTGGTCATATTTCCATTTCACTACATAGTGCAGTGAATATGGATAATCCTGACCACATGCTGTTAAGGTCAAATAAATTGGGTGTTTTGGAAGAAATATTTACTGTATTAGCTTTACCTGGGAACATTCCAGATTTGATATCTAAAATAATCATATAAATTACAGTTATTGAATACTTTTTTATTTTAAACAGAATAAACAAAAAAAAACCAATAATACAAAATTTCAAAACAGGGTGGTAGGAGAGTATATTGGTATCGTTAATGTAGGTCCTCAGATTACAAGATATAGGCATGAAAAATTGATCAAAAATACAAGTACAAATCTTTCTTTTCAATGAACTAATAAATTAGTAGTGTAACTATCTTAACTATCATGTATACATATTTTTTCCTTTGCCTTTCCTTCTTTTTTCCTTTCCCTCATTCCAGTTTCTCTTTCCTATTTAACCATTTCTTCCTATTTCACAGTGTCTATTGTACATTTTCTATCTTATTTTCTCTTTCAGCTTCTTACACTAGAGGGATAATATGATGTTTACACATGCAAGTCTGATTTATTTCACTTATTAGTATGGTCTCAAGTTGCATACATTTACCTATAAAAGTCTCAAGTTTATCCTTCTTTATAACTGAGTAGTACTATATTACATAAAAAAATCAAATCTTTTTTTATCCATTCCTCAATTGATGGGCATTTGGACTGTTTCCAAGCTTTAGCTATTATAAATTGTGCAACTATAAACATGCACATATATCACTGTGGTGTGATGTTTTTAATTTTTCTGGAAAATATGCAGAAGGCACATAGTTGGGTTGAATGGTACCTCTAATCCTAGTTTTCTGAGGAATCTGTACACTGATTACCTCAGTGGTTTCACTAGTCTGCATTCTCACCAACAGTGAAGAAGGGTTTCTTTTCCCCCACAGCCATTCCAGCATTTGTTATTGGTTGATTTCTTGATGATAACCATTCTTTCTGGAGTGAGATGAAATCTCAATGTCGTTTGCAATTGCATCTCTTAAATGATCAGTGATGTTGAGCATTTTTTCATATATTTATTTGCTATTTATACTTCATCTGATATGTGCACATTCATCTTTGGATTGGGTCTTTGAATTTGAAGGGTGTTGATTATTGTCAATTCTTAATATGTTTGAGATATAAGTCCTTTGTCTGAGGGGCAACTGGCCAAACTTTTTTCCTATTTCATGGGGTGGCTTTTCACTCTGATGGTGATTTCTTTTGACATGCAAAAGTTTTTTAATAAGATCAGATCCCATTGTGGATTCTTTGAAATATTTCCCAGGCAGTTCATGTTTTCATCATGACTTCTCTGCCTGCCCCTATGTTTTCAAGATTTCTACATACTTTCTGCTCTAGTAGATTGAGTGTTTCGGTTTTAATATTTACATCTTTTATCCATTTTGTCTTTAGTGCATGATAATAGATATGAATCTAGTTTTAGTCTTTGTCATGTAGAGAGCCAGTTTTTTTTAGCAGCAATTATAAAAGAGGCTATTCTTCTTCTAGTAAACATGTATGGGCCCTTTGTCAAAGACAAGGTGGCTGAGTGTGTTTGCAGTTCTGTCTACATCTTCCAATTTCTTTCACTGAGCCTCAGGTCTCTTTTTTTTCTGCCAGTACCATGCTGATTTTATCTCAGTAGCTTTGTAGTATAATTTCAAGTCAGGAATTTTTGAACACTTGATCGAATTTTATTTAGCTATTGTTAAAAGTCATTAGCCAGCATTATCTCTGCATTTTACCAGGGACTACAGGAAATAAAAAAATAACAATTGTCTTTCCTCAAGTCACTGAGATTCTAATAGTTTTTTTCAGCAAATAAAAATAGTGTACCTTAGAAGTGATCAAGAAGCGTCATGTCTATATAAATACTCTTTGGGTACTTACCTAGACCAATTATTTTCACTGTCTGAAGTTTTGGATCCAGTGGGAGAGTATTAAAAAAAAGAATTTGGAAAATAGAATTCTGAGACAATATTCAACAGGAAATAATGAAGAAACTAATAACAGAGATAACTAAAAGCTCAAAAATTCACCAAAAAAATTTCACATTGTGAAAGTGAAAAACATCAAAAATAACGAATATTTTTTAAAACTACTAGAAATAAAAGTTTACCTTCAAAGTGGTAACAGATGACTTCTTTTCTGTCATAGTGAATGTCTAAAGACAGAAATATAACAGAGTCAAGAAACTCTGAAGTCAACAGCTATCAGTTTAGATCATTGTAATCAGTGAAGGAGACTTTCAAAATAAGAATGAAATTGATATTTTGACCCACACTGATATGGGATAGCACATGCAGGTACTTTCTAGAGACAATTCAAAATGTTCTGTTAAAGGAGGTTTTGAGTTTTGGAAAAAAAGAGAAAATCATATAGTATGTTAAATAGGTACAGACTATACTGTTTAAAATAATGATAGTGGAATGTATACTTCAAATAAAAAAGAAAATAACTAAAATATGTAAAACCTGGTGGTTATTTTCTATGTGGAAGAATGAGAGAAAAGTGTTCTAAAACCTTTGTCATGATTGAGTAGAGTTGGATATCTCAAATGTACTTTTTCTAATGTATGGGGCTGTTAATACCAGACACAAAACAAACAAAAAATAAAACATCATAACTAGTAAAGGCACAAAAACAAAAACAATAATAAATTTACAAAGAAATTAAATGCCAAAATGGAAAAGAAAATATATAAAATAAATGGAATATATGGTATAAGCCAGTCCACAAGCAGTGTTAATGTATCTGTAGAAAAAATTGATGAAAATTATAGGTTAAATAAAAGATTATGAACATAGGTTATCATCATCATTTTCAGTACTCAGGACTGAACTCCAGGATGTCTACCAGATATAATCTCAGGTCATTTTTAAATTTATCTTGTGACAGAGTCTTACTAGTTGCTAAGTTGCCTAGCGTGGGCTCTAGATTTTGATCCTACTGCTTTACTCTCCCAGAACGCTTGTGTTACATGTGATTGAAACTATGCTTTCTATAAAAAAATGCAGCTATAATAAAGTATCAGAGTAATTAATTATAAAATATGAAAAAATTACTAAGCACAAAAGATCTATATAGCTATGTTAACATCGTTAGTATTAGTTATTAGCACATGAAATAGGAGTGAGGCAAACATAATTAGTAGATGCAATAGTTATGGTAAGAATAATATCAAATTCATTATTATGTAAAAATTTAAAAGTAAGTTTATGTAATAACTTGCCTTCTAGGTGTAAAAAGCAAAAAATTAACAGAAATTAAAAAACAAACTAAAAGACAGATGATAGGAGACAGGGGAATAGTTCTTCTGCAAATAAGAAGGCCGAGAAATGGAAGAAGTGGATGGAGGGAAAGGGAAGGGACATAAAAACAAACAGGATGTGTTTGCTACATGTGCCAAGTCCCCATGAGGAATATAATAATTATGTACTACAAACATATACTAATAAAAATAAGTATTAAAAATACCATGAATATATTTTGTTATACTTTTGTAAGTAGTAGAACCAATTAGCTTAAAATTAGGTAAGAGTTATAGATTATTTGAGCAATTGTTCATAAACTTGACCAAATACTTAAATAAGGAACCCTGAAGCAGAACATGCAAAGTCTTTTCACAGAAAACACTTACAAAATTGTGTGCAAAATCTTCAAAGTATGACAACAGTCTGCGATCTGATCTCAAAAGCATTAAACTATGAACAAAAAGATTCACGCTAATCATAAAATCCTCATGTGTTTGAAAATCAATAAGCCTACTATTACAATAACTTGTAGATAGTAGGAGAAATCACAGTGGAAATTAGAAAAGATTCCTAACTGAATGTTCATTAATATATTATATAGCAATATATTTGGGATGAAACTAACATGATGCTACAAATGATATATAGAAAATGTGAATGAGTGTACCTTGTAAGGAAAAATGTGAGAAAGTTTAGCTTATGTGAATTTGAAATGTAAAATATTGAGCAAAGTTACAAAGATAAGAACATAGCATTAACAAAAAGGAATTTCACAAAGTAGGAAAGGATCTATTCAACCAGTGTTGGATTTTTTTAAAGACTAGTAAGATTAATAAATTTCAGTCAAGATTAAAGGCAGATGGAGGATAAGAAAGTAAAGGTACATACTCCATACACATGTAAAAGAAGTGAGAGATTTATTCTAATTACTTAAGCTAAAGAAATGAAAGAATAGGTTTAAAAAATAGAAGAAAACTCAGGAAAAATTGAACTTTGAAAATGTATGCAAGAAAAATAGAAAATCTTAATTGGTTTATAATTGATGCTTTGAATATAAAGGTCAAATCATCTAAGAAAATCTCAAACCTAGATACATTTATCAAGAGATAAATTTTCAAGAAATTAAAAATCCATGCTTATAAATTCTATTCCAAAGTTTAAAGAGTGAGGAAACTTTCAAATCCCATTTTAAGAAGAAACCATGACTTAATACTAAAATTGCTGAAAAAGAAACCAAGAAAACATCCATATTTCAATGTCAGTCAAATAAGATGCCAAGTCCAAATATAAATTAAAATGGATACTTTTAAATTACCTGTATTATAAGGTGGAATTTTTACTTAAATGTTTTTGTGAAGAACAAAATGCATGAACTCCTAAGTAGACCCCTTGAAAATCATTTTATAAAATGGCTACACCCATTTAATGAGCTCTGCAAAGAAATACAAAATGTTACAAGCGTACAGATACTTAGGCTTTCTCCTAATGACTATTGCTACTGTAAGGAAAACCATTTTCATGCATTGTAACAGCATAGATTAGATATGCTTGCCTGTAAACAACATACAAATGAGATCTAGGTTTATGGACTCAGTTTTGCTTGGCTTCTTTTACTTGATATTATGTGTGGTTGTTTGTGCATGTCTTTTCAAGTGCATACAATTTGTCTATTCTCATTTATTTATAGCATTTCTTTGTATGGCAATGCACATTGTACCTGCCCATTGTACTACAAATTAATGTTTTGGGTTATTCCATTTTATTTTTTGATCATTAAGAATATTGTGTGTAGAACAATATTAAAAAATTTATTTTATTGTATAACATGGGGTAAATTGGTAGGTCACACAATATAATTACCATCAAATTTATGGAATTTGCTAGAGAAATTTTCTATGAATTTGGCATTCCATAATAAACAAGGGTATTGTGGTTGGCTTATGTACTCAGTAACATTTCATAATGGCTAGGGCTTTTTCATTTTATCTATTCTATTTGTATAAACTTTTACTAGCCACTGTTTAGAATTTGTATATTACTGGTCAGTTACAATACTGAGACTATATTCTAATGCTAATCAGTAACTCTAAATTTTTGTGTGAAATGTTAATTTAAATATTATAAGCATTATTTATCATATTTTGAGCACACCTACATAAACACATAAAATTCATTAAAATAGCATACAAAACCATGCATGATGTACAACTTTGGTATAACAGAGAGAAATATCAGGTCCCTCAGCTTACCTTTAAACAGAGAAAGAGAAAAGAATAAACCCCAAAGAATTATTTGTATATTTCCATTATCACAAATCAGTAGATACAGAAATTTAAATGACTTCATGTAAAAGAAATAAATTGGATAGGAAGTGGAAATAATCATGTATCCTCTTTAACAGTAGTATACATTTAAATGTCAACATATGGAGATTAGGATGAGGTATGGTAATTTATAAAGTTGGCTAGAAGGACATGGCTTTTAAAGTATGATATGGAAAACAACTCATGAGAAACATCATTTCTGGGAGAATGTAGCTACATAGGGAAGGGGATGGAATACTCTGTACTCTACAGGTAAGTCTGCAAAGGAAAGTAAGGGGAAAATAAGGAGCGTGCATAAATAAAAGAGAAACAAGGCAATCCAACTCTTCTCCTCCTTTTAACCATAAAGGCCAGTGCTACCAAAAAGAAAACAATTTCCATGAGAACAAAGTTGATAGAAGAAATCATTCTATTTCTAAAAATGTTTACTAAAATCCAAACATGAAGCTAAAAACCTAATGTAAATCAATAATTTAAACTGAATGAGAAATTCTCAGAAATATTCAGAGGTATTTCAAAAGTAAATAAAAACATGCCAACACAAATGCCTTGAAAAGAAATATATAGAAAAGAAAAAAAAATTAGATTTGATTGAACTTAGCAAAAAATAGGAGAAAAAAGACCATATTCTATCAGAAATAAATAAAAAATTACATGTATGTGAAAGAGAAGTACTTACAATTTTGGAAATATTATTAAGGGTAAGCAATGCAAAAAGCAAATCAAAAAAGTGCTATAGAAAGAAGTAAAAAAAAAGACTTTTTTTAATCAAAAATCTTTTAAGAAAAAAATTAAAAATACATTGAGAAACACTAAAATTTGAAACTGGAATCTAATAACGTCCTATAACAAAAAGAAAATTGCTATCTTCTCATTCTGAGGCATATTATTAGAAAAATTCACTGGTGAAGCTTAGAGATAGACTCAAATAAATATTGCAATATACATATTAAGCAACGAATCAGTGCCTTCAAACAAGCAGAATTAAGTAACTTAGAATGCTAGATTGCTTTAAACTGCTTAGAAATTACCTCCAAATTATGGTAAATGGAATAACTTATTCAAGAAACTTTTGGAATCAGTCCTCAAATCAAAGATAATACAGGTACTTCCACGACATTTTATAAATATTATTTGAAATCTCCAGACTGATTCCATAATGGTTGTACTAGTTTACAATCCCACCAAAAATGCAGAGCTCCTTTTTCCCCACAATACGTACTGATAAATGATAATAATAATGATAATTGTAACATTGGAAGAAGCTGAAATTATTATGTTGATTATAAGCTTAGGAAAAAATCAGTCTAAATTATATCAACAGGTATAAGGATAAATACTAAAAATGAGGATATCAGCTCACCAATATATATTGCATTTGAATGGAACTAAAACCAGAATTTCCCATTGAAAAAAATGAACCATACTGAGAAAAAGTACCAAAACAACACTTATATATGTGAAAAAAAAATCAAGAAACAATAAAGGACTTGCATTTTACATGCAGGTAAAGGCTGAGTGTTTTCCCTCTGATACCCCTGAAGCTGACAAATTAGTATGCTGTTCCTATACCTATTCAGGATCTTACTGTAAGTTCTTGACAGAGTAATTCAGCAGGAAAATGAAATGAGAAGATATAAACTGAAGATGGAAAAATCACGATGCTTCAGTTTCCAAATATCAAGATTGTTTTCATAATAATCTTAAAACTATTTACCAAAGACATATCTAAACTACCAAAGAACCAACTGCATTACTGTAGGGAAAAAAAAGTCAGTATATAAGATAAAATTGTATTTCTGTATATTCAAAATAAATAGAAAATGAAATCAGGTTAATAGGATCATTATCTTCATTTAAAAAACTGAAACACTTCATTGAAACCTGGGAAAGTACATACAGGTTCAGTCTTCTGAAAACTCTAAACACTTATTAGCAAAATATTGAAGATATAAAAAAGTGAAAAAATAAGCTAAGACCATATGATGGACAATTTAGTGCTGATAAAATGCATATTATCCCAAAATTATCTACTGATTCAAAACAATCTCCAAATGTGGTTTCCATAAGAATGTATGTGTTACTATTTTTAAATTTTGTGTGTATTCTGAATCCATAATAATTAAATAAATATGCACTATTTCTGCAGAATTGGGTGTGTATGATAAGAGAGAAGATGACATTTTCTGATGTTCAAATGAATGGTCTGAATAAAAATGACAAAATGGGAGTTTTATGATGTTCAGTGGAAGAGACCTAACACCAATTGGCTAAGACTATGAACAGAATTTATTTGACAATATGAACAATAATTCACTTGCTATTCACCTGGGTCAAGGAGACTAGAAAATATTTCTGTGACTCTGTTATTTATGCTCTATTTCTAATGTGCTGGTTTAATTTTCACTCCAAATCTGAGAAGAGACAGGATCATTAGTACTAAGTTTATGTCATATTGATTTAGTCCACCAGAAAGACAGAGATTATTTTAAAGCTATTCAAGAAAATTCCATATCTGATTTTCATTTATCTTCTATTGGGTCACATTGTAGGGCAATCATATTAGAATCTGGACTACATCGAAGCCAGTGAGAGTCCTAAGACATACCATTTAAAATTGTTCTAGAAAAATCATACAAGTAAACTGTATTTATCAGCACTCTTTCACTATAACAAAATACCTGAGGTAACTACTATAGAGAAAAATGTTGTATATTGACTCACAGTATTGGAAATTCTAGTTGATGATACATTGGTTTCGTTCCTTTTAGGAGTAAGGAGATGCAGCAAGTTATGGCAGTAGTTCACGGTGTAGAAACTGAGATGTGATAATCATGGCAATTTAAATATTTATGGTTAGGTTAGAAATTGTGCTAAGCAGTTTACATAAGTAATTTTAATCTTTGTAAGAATTCCATGATTCAGGTCATCCTATTTCACAAGTGAGGAAATAAAATCTCAAAGGTTTAGGTGACATAATTAGTGAAGGAAGAAGTATGAATTCAATTTATGGTCTGTGTGAATCAAGAGCCTCAATATCCTCTTTCCATTTCTCAGGTCTTTGAGTAAGAAAAAGGTGAGAGAGCTTGTTAGTTTCTTGGATGATAAGTGGATAACAGAGAAGCTGGCCACCTTGAAATGATGAGCTGGACTATAATTTTAATGGAAGAAAATAATGGGTCCTATGTTTAAGTATCATCGTCAATGATCATTCATCATTGCACTATTAATCAGGTCTCTATATAACATTAATTTGCTAATTACCATCATATATTAGGTATAAGTTATAGATGTCTGGAAATGTAATTTGAGTAATCAGAAATGACACTTTCAAAGTCTGATATAATAATGAGGTGCATGAGGGAAAATAGTGTATCAAAAAGAAGGAGGGAAAAACAACACTTTATTTTTCTGTGATTCTGTACTCTTTATTTAATTTACTTCTTGTCATAACATTTTAAACAGTGACCTTGGCTAAGTATGATTAGTCCAAGGAGAGTGATCAGTATAGAAAATAAATCAATAATGTGCATATGAAAAGGATTTCAATGGTAAAGAAGTTTCATGATAAAATTTGTTTTCACATAATCTAAATTCTATTTGGAAGAAAGATTATACTTTGTATGGTCCTGGAGTTTTTGGACCAATAGTTTAAAAACAAAGGGAAGAAGATTTCAGTTTGTAACAACAGGAATTTCTAATCATCAAGTTTTCAAAACATAAACCAAAGTGCTCTGGGATACAAAGATTTTCCTTTCCTCAATGTATTTAATCAGAAATAGATTATCCTAAGAGAGTCATTAAATTTGTACATAGATTTGAATACTGGGGTGTATTCAAACTCTCTTTTATGGTGATCTAACATTTTTAGTATTTAACAATGAGCAAAGAAGAACCCTCTAGAAATAGACAAATGGCAAAGCAATTCAACCTCTCACTTTTCCACATTTATTCAAAACTCGTTAATACAACACTATGACATTGAAATTTTATTTGCTGCCAGCTCCTCAGATGGAATTTAAATTAAGTTTGTTAATGAACATAGAAAAATGAGTGAAAACTTTGTAAAAGTATTGGAATGGTTGGTTAATTTGTGTTTCATTAACATTTTTATCGAATACTTTTTCTTATTTAAAAGATTTCTTTATCCTCTGGCATCCTGCATATTTCATTATCAATCATACCAACAATTTAAACACATCCAGTTGCCTAAGCCTAGTCTCTCTGTGTTCATTTCACAACTTCTAGAATCTAGATTACATATTACTAAATCTGAATATCCTGAGAATGCCAATATGTTAATGATTTATAATTAATCAAAGTAGCATCACTTTTATATCTGCATGAAAGTTTTAAGTCAATGAATTCATTCAATTTTGATACTGATAGATAAGTTACAATGAAAATTTAAATCCACTATCATGTCTTTTAGTTGTTAAATAAAATATTGTGGGTTCCTAAAAATCTCATTTTGAAATGATCTGCTCAAATCCTCCACTAAGCGTAATTCAAATAACTACTATTAATTAATATTAACTCCTCTTGAGCTCAAGAAAGAAAAAGTAGGTTTATGCTCAGTACACACTGTGTCTTTTCCTATAATTTTTATGGTTCCCTAAGCAATCTCAGGTGCCAGGTAGGACTAGATGCCAGAGTCCTTGTTAAGGTCAGCAGTGCTGGGCTGAAGAACCTGTCCTCAGTCAGCAGTTCAGGACTCGGCTCTACTCTAATTAATCCCAAGAAATGACACTCGTAAAGGCCATTTGACCTTGTGAATCAGACTTTTTTTTGATTGATTCTGAGTCTGTAATGCTCCCAACCTCCTGGCCCAAAACGAGTGCTAGTAACAATAGGAAACTACAAGAAGCAGAAATGCAGCGAGGGTGGAGAAATTTATCTTGCTTCCCACTATATTCAAGAAAGGTAATGACTGCGGATTTTCAGGGACCCAGTCTCCAAATGCTCAGCTGGAAATGCCAGCACCTTGTCTTATTTGCAAACCAAGGTCTGTTTTAGCACTGTGACCCTGTCATTGTCAGAATTTTAATTAGTATTGAACACAGCCTGGCAGTATCCTATGTATCTGTGAGGGTACATTAGTTCTATGATTCCTGTGCTCCAGTGACTATGAATTAAGGGCAATATCAACTTCAAGGTTCTTTATTCTGCTTCTGTCTTTTCAAGATAGCCACTAGCAGATTAATACCTTTTGCTTAAATGCTATCTCCATCTTTTTTCCTCAAATTATGTCGCTCACATAACAAGTCTTTTATATTGCCTGAATGGTGAAAACATACTTCTTTTCCAAAGATATCTATGATTTGTCTAAGTTGAATTTAATTTAATCTTAAAATGTAGTCCTTCTTG
Organism: Dasyprocta punctata; assembly: GCA_004363535.1. Taxonomy (NCBI): domain Eukaryota; kingdom Metazoa; phylum Chordata; class Mammalia; order Rodentia; family Dasyproctidae; genus Dasyprocta; species Dasyprocta punctata. Next base: position 50,169 of record RJWM01004995.1, on the reverse strand, counting down.
GCCTTCATTAGCACTACAATGCAACTCTGTTTCATTATTATGTTTGTGTTCCTTTAGTGATGCTTTTAAATTAGCGAAAATTCTTTTTGCCATGCACAGAGTACAGGACATAATGCATTAAATAAATTCAGAGTTAATATTACCAGAGAACTCCTCTATGGCCAAACAACATTTCACCCTCATCACAATGTTTATGGGAATGATTTGTAATGCTATATAAGATACAATTCTTTAGCAGTAGTCCAATAAAAAGGATATCATTTATGGTTGCACAAATGTCTTTGCTCTCAATAAAATATTTATTTATGTGAATGCTATGTCTTTGAGAATGACTGAGAAATAAAAATTTGTATCTTGGGTAGTGTGTTAATATGGGGAGGGGTGCCCCGGCTACATCAGTTTTTCAAAACATATCCCAGACACCTAATAAGCTTTAGCTAAGCATCAATCTTTGTGGCTGCCAGACCTTTTCCTTTTCCTTTAGATGAACTGGCAGAATACTGACTTGGCTCTTTTATCGACACAACTATCTCCTTTCCCAGCAGAAAGATTATTAGTATTTCTGAGCAGTATTTTGAAGAGTACCTCTTGTTTGAGTGATTGCTTTTTTTTTCCTTCCTCTAGAAATTATTTTTTACCCTTCTTCCTCCAAGGAGTGATGAAAAAGAAAGTTTAATTATTTTCAGAAAGATCAAGCTTATGAAAGTATTTCTATCTGTTTCACTCAAAAAGAACCAATATTTTGCTGAAAGGATAATTTTAAGTAATGTCTTCTGATGTAGTTTATTTCTTGCTTGTGTGCCTAAGTACTTTGCAATTGTTTATCCTAGCTAACTCACGATGCAACCTCTAGCTCATGTCATATTTAGCAGTATAAATCTCTTCAATTCTCAGCCAAAAGAAACATACAAATATACTCTATTATTATCACCACCTGCACAACAAAATTTACTTTTGACAAATTTCTGTGTAATAAGCATTACAGCACTTTTTCCAAGGTGCACATTATCACCAAATTAGATTAAGTTGTTTATCTTTAAAATTGTGAAATTTATCTAGACAGTGGAAACATAAAGAAAACACAACATGATTACAGCTTTGAAACAACTAAAGATATACAGGTTAATTAAATATGCATCCTCAAATAGCATAAAGTCATTTTTAGCTTTAACTGTGTTCAACTTTGGGTCTGTAATTTACTAACAGTTACTAGTACCCTACACACTTTTATTACATTATCTGTTAATAAAAAACACAATGTTACTTAATACTGTACTGTTGTTCAGAAACATAAAATATGTATAGTAATTCTTAAAAGGTATTTGATGTTGTATTTTGCAAATGATTTCATATGATGAGCCCTTTCATGAGAAAAAGAAAAAATAGAGGCTCATATGCAGGATAACAATAATAGAGGAGCAAATAAAGCAACACTGATCTACTTGTATTTTCTGCACGATCATAGGGAAAATTTTTTTAAAGATTTTATTTTAGCCTAATCTTGAAGAGTAGTTGGATAAAGAAATAGGATTCTAGGTAAAAAAGAGAAGTGTTCTCAGAAAGAATGCAAGAGGAAATTAAAGAGAACATCAAGCAGTAGCATGTCATTTCTGAGCTTACAGAGCAGAGCCTGAGCAGACATAAAACTGATCTGACAGTACATGAAAACCAACTGGCCATTCCAAAGTCTGTATGAGCATTCCCAGTGAGTGTCTAGAGGAACTGTGTTAACTTTGGCTTATTTTGTTAGTAGTTCTAAGTAATTTCTCTAATTATGAAATAAAGTAACACTGAGTTGACAAAAATTGAGTGATTTATTTGGATGTGGGAATTATAAGAAACCCTAGGAATCACAGTACCTAGATAGAATTACCTCTGGATGAACTGGCTGGTTTAATTTTTTAAGGGGACTATTTATGACCAAATCAGTTGCATAAGCCCATAGGCTGGAGTACTTGCTCTTCTATGTAATGTACAGGTACAAGTACTACTCCATCTTTAGATCCCCAGAATTAGGGAACAGACGTATGTTTCTTGTCTTTTTCCTAATGATAATAGTCACCAACTGAACCACTGATTTTACTTGACTGAGTATGATAATTGCTTGTTGGTATTATACAATGTTAACCTCACAGTATCACCATGGGAATGCAGTTCACGCTCAGTGTGGCTGTCCTTCCAGAAACAGTTTCAGGACCTATGAAATTTGGTCTACTAGTCTGCAAATCAGTACAAATTTGTTGGAGAGAACAGTGGTTGGAGAGGGAGTTATAAAATGTGCTGCTGTGAGTGTATAGTCACTGCTTGAAAATCTCACCAGCTGTCTGAATGATGAAGAATTCAGCTTCCCTGAATATCACATGAGAAATCAGGGTTTATCCTACATATCAGGGTATTTATAAGATAATTATAAGCATAGTTTTTTTGGAAAATACAAAAAGAATCACTGTTTTTATGCTTTTTATTATATTTTTGTAAACACTGCATTTTCTTTGGTTTTCCAGGTTAGGGTGTTGTCCTTGAAATATATGAAGTGCTTGTAGAAGAGACTTAGCATGTTGATTCCTCAAAAGGCATGTCAAAATAATTCAATGATTCTTTTAGATTTAAAACTGTTACAAATTTTGAAAATTAAGCTGATGTATGGTAAAATATATTTCATTGTCTGGATGTTTATAGGAAAAAGGTTAAAAACATGAAACTGGTGAAAATATAACTTCTCCAAGTGTTTTTACTCATAAGGATATTTAGTATGAGGAATTTAGGCTATTGTAAATTCTCATGGCCCCTTTTACAGTTAAGACAACCAAAGCAAAATGAATAAACAGCAACAAATCTTTGATTTTATTGTCTTAAATTAACAGAAGATTTGAAACTATCCATAAAAGACAAGATTTATGTCTTACCACAAATCATAATTATCACTTCAAATTTGCCATACTTGGTTACCAGCTTGTTGGCATTGCAAATATGCACAAGTTTTATACTCCACTCCCATAAATCAAATCATGAGCTGTGTTTCGCCAGGAATTCCAGTGTTGATGTGTATATCTGACACATTTATAAAATTTCTTTTTCTTCAATCTACACTTGTATTTCCAATATACTTCTACCAGGCATTGTTAGTGGATAATTATTATTTCTAGAATTAGCGAAAAGTACATTTTAGTTGACTTTCATGGGAGCCAATGAAGTTCCCAGACCTATTGCCTAATTTGTCTGAAGAGATTTTTAGTTTGGTAAAAGTGCTTCCAACAAGAAGAAACAGAATAAAGGCATTTCAGATCCTATTTTAAAATTCCACTGTTATATGAATTCCTCTCAAATTAATGTTTTAGGATGATTAGTACTTATGAACTTTGTTGGAGTTAAAAGAAAAAAAATTTTTAAAGGTTAGATGACGTTTTTCATATCTAGTATAATCAGACTTTCTTTGTACATTGACTTTAAGTTAAAAAATGAAGGAGCCCAAGGAAGAATCTATACTTATTTGATTCATTAGCAAAGAGAAGTTCTCATCTGCTTATATAAAGTACATCAACATATGCAACTATTTTTACCTCCCTCCTAAAAGACAACTGATAGAAAAATTATTACCCTAGAAAAGAGTTAATGGAAGTAGTATCCTGAAGTTATGCAATGCATTGTACACATACAAACCACAATCAAAGCAAATTTTAACATTACAGATGAAACTGGAGTCAAATTATTTGGTTAAAATATTGATGTGTTTTCTTTTTATATCTTCAATAAATCTGATAATATACCTAAAGTTTTATTTTTCCTTCTTTTTAAATAATTATAGAATTTATGTTTTCTCTTAATTGTTTCACAATTCTTTTTAGGAACAAGGGATACATGTTTCAACTTTCCTTAGAAAGTTGTTATATACATATTTTTAAAAATTCCACGTAAAAGGTTTTCTTCCCTGGCTGCAGAAGACATTCTAAATGCAACTTGATTGGAATTTCTTTCTCTTTTTTCCCCTTCTAGAGCTTTTTATGCTATTACTTTGAAAAAATAATTTGGTTTTAGTCGTCAGTCATATGTTTCTTATTTTCATTTGCACTCTGATCTTACTTATACCTTAAAGGTTTGACTCTTGATTTAGTGATGGACCCTAGGAACATAACGATAGTTTGATATTTTCAATATTATATTTTAAAAGTTGATAGCTTAGTGTCAGTTCTTTCTAATGTATGAAATGAGGGAAGTCCCATATTGAGTGGAGATTTCTCAAGCCTAAAACACTAGCACCATCCCCTCAATCTGAAGATTTTAGGTCTTTTTCTTCCACAGTTATTTTTCTGTTTATTTTTCATTTGCAGTTTTGACATTTTGACAGGAAGTGTTACTCAGATGCTGATGGGATTCAATTGCCCCCATCAAAATTACATCCTAGGGCAACTATTAGCTCAGTACATTAGCCCAGGCTATAATTACATCGTTGCATCTACTAAATATCATCCTGCCTAGAAGACGGAGATGCTAACTCAAATTCCAGAGCTATTATTTTGAAAACCGGTTAATTGGAAGGGTTCCTTTTCATTCTTGGAACCTTGTATTTAGCATCTTTAAATAGCTCAAAGAAGAATTTAACAATATTAGAATACATAATGCAGTCACATTCACTTAGTCCTATCCCTGGATCATAATACATTAACTACTTAGTTAAAAACATTTAAACTCTATCAGATTTCTTCCCTAATCAGTGTTAATAATTTCAAACAGACTTTAGTAGAAAATTCAGTTTTAAGACTGTTAGAGACCTGCCACATTTAAATACAATAAAAACAGGTAGTTGAACTTAAAAAGAAAAATAGAAAAGAGAAAGAAGTATGAAGAGCCAGAAATGAGGCAGGATTTTGAAGATTATAAGATTAAATTCAAAAACTTATCCTTTGACATGAAAATTTGAATAAGAATTGTAAATGTTAATTTGATATTGGATTTGGCTTTCATTTTCACTGAGAACTGCAATTTCTTCTATTATATGATCAATGTAAAAAATAACATTTCATAGACATGCAAGTCTTCAAACAGAAAGTTAAGATTTATATTTAGCTTCAGTAAATATTTCACAGATTGCATGCAATGACTGCATAAAGTAATTATATGTATATGAAGATTTGGAAAGGGATATTTAAACCTTAATGTTCTGATGCTAGCTCCAATTGGTCTAAATGGTAAGCTAAGGAAGAAAGTCCATGGAAAAACATAAATCAACCAGGTGTAGTCTTTTCCATTGTATAGTGGTACTCAATAGAGTATGAAGCATGGATTAGTTATCTATTTTTATACAATAAATTATGAAAAATTATTCTCCAAAAAAATCAGCCATTTTACAGTTGCAGTGGATTAGGAATCCTGGCAGGGCCTATCTGGATTGTCCAGCTCTGGGTTTCTCACAAGGCTGAAGATAGGGGAAGTTCTACCTCCAAGTTCACTCATGTGTTATTCGACATCAAGAATTTCCATTTCTCATGGTTTGTCAAAATTACAACATGAATTTGCCAGAGGCTGTCCCTATTTTTTTTCTTACCTCTGCCATTTCCTTCGGGCAGCTCATGATACAGCAGTTTGCTTCATCACATTAAGCAAGATAATGGAAAAAAGAGAAAGAGCATGAGAAAGCAATAATTGGATAAAAGAAGTCAATGTTTTCTGCTCTGATCTTAACGGCTGACCTGCACTCAGAAAAATGCACAAGTTTAGAATCATTTGGATTATTTTACAAGGCACTAGAATGCAAGGAGCAAATAAGTTTTTATTTCTCTTATCCTCCAAGATTGGAGAAGTTTTTCACACTTGACTGACTTTTATATTTAAGAAAAATAGTAGTATACCTACATATATAGCAAACATCTACTCTTGAGCTATGTAAAGCAGGAAAATTTTCTAATACTATTATGAGATAAATGAAGCATTATTTCTTAGAGAAAAATTACTATGAAGTGCAATATTACAAATGCGATGACTTTAAATTTTAGAAAACTATTACAGCAAAAGACAGGTTGCCTCTAATAATGCCTTGAAATACTCCCTCTCAATTCAAACACAATGATCCCAAATTCTTACCAGTTTCTGAAGCAGTTCTGGAAGTCCTCTTTCACAAATGTCTCAGTTGAAATGTAGTGGCTGTTTGATGTCATGAAACAGCTCAAAATATTTCAGGTACCAGTCATGGTCATACATTTTGATTTTGGGGAAGAACTAGAAGTGACACAGTGCTAGACCCAACATAAGTTAGATGAGTGCACACTGTGATATTTTCACAAGACTGACTTTTCATTGGATGGCACTCAGCAGCAGTATTCCTCAAGTTTTTCTCACCTCCTGAAGACACTCACAAGAAGAGACTTTCGGAATAGTGGGAAAAATATTATCAAATGGAGGCTAATATTTTAAGGAGAATTAATGACAGTGTGTTTTACCAAAATAAGTGTTTTATTTAAATATTCACCATCTACTTGTCACAGACCATACAAACTACACAGAAAAATTTAACTTTATATACTTTATGGTTTTATAATATGATTTTTGACATCCATTTCAAATGCTTTGATCATTTGAATATTTCCATTATTCCTGTAGCAAGTTCACTTGTAGCTATTGCATCATTGCATGAGAAATACTTTGTAACTGTAAGTTGAACTAAAGGCAATTCAAATTAAAATCACATTGAATGTAATATACTTTGCATATCATGCCTCATGTTTCTGAAATTACATTTTGATAGTTAATCATTTGTACAAAACATTTGATATGTTTTTACCAAAACAAAACTGTTGATGAATTAATTGCTATTACCTGTGATAGTATATTTGGGATGAAGTGGAACAATTTTATTAAAAAGGACTCCTTGTTATTCTCACATAGGGACTCTCTGCAATGTATTTTTAAAAAGCCCTTATGAAAACTCCATATTTTGAGTTTACTGTCCAGTTTTAACAAGTATAAATACATGAAGTTTGTGAGAATAAGTAAATCCACATATCCAAGTTTTTCAGCTATTTAGTTTTAGACCTCAGGCTAGAGTCAACTCATTTGAATTCCAGTTTAGTGCCTGCTCCTAAACTGGATATGTACAGTAGTATTTAGAATCATAAGTACAAATAAAAGACTACAAGATATAGGGCATCTGCTAAGTTTTCTTCTTTCCCATTTCGTTCATTAAAAATATGCATGAGCAAGATGGAAATATGTGGATTTCAATGAAATGAGGGTAGTGATTTAACAATGGTAGCATTTTTTAAAATCGTGAATTTAAATGAAATATACTGCAACTTTAATTATATTCAATTAAGTAAAATAAATGACCAAATGCTAAGAGATGAATAATTTTTAAAATGAGTCACCTAGTTCAATTTTCTCTTTTTTCTTGAATATTAAAATGCTGTGTTTCGCAAACAGTGTGTATTGTATAGCTTAGAATCAATATTTCACTGTAAACTTTCCCTCAATTACTGGATTTTGAACCCTAGCACTTGGACTATTGTTACTCTGGAAAGAGTAATGGAATGACACTGTTATGATGCTCTTTTAGCTCTTATTCTTCGTGTCAAATTATTGGGCTAAATACATATGTACCTTACTAAAGTCAAGTTGGGAAATTTTGTATCTATACATAATAGGCTCCCTTTATCATACAATGCAGGGTTTTTTTTAACTACATTCATAGGATGAGGAACTTACTAAGAATTTAATGTTACATTATAATTTATGAATCAATAAATAAGGAAAGTGATCTTTATTTTTATGAACCCAATATATGACTAGGAAAAAAACTGAGATCAAAATACTGTATGCTTTCTTATTAGCAAGTGCTATCACTCCTGTGAAAAATTATTTATTCCATATTACTTATATGAGGTTAAGATTAAGAATTAAAGTAAGTTGCCAGCATCTATAGAAATAGCATGAATATTCATGATATTAACTGAGTTCTTTTGGCCTCTGAATACTGTATCTGTTGTCTGCACTGAGTTGATAGCTGTTGATGATGGAGAAAAAAATGAATCAGACAGAAAGTAAAGTCATTTACTAATGACCTGATAATTATACTATTATTTGAAGTGATAAGCAGTAAAACTAATAATGAGCAGTATTTAAATAATAAAGACTTTCAAGTAGATTTGTTGCAAACTGTGTTTACTTCTGTTTTTCTTTAGATGGAGTAGTATCAAACTATATAACTACTTCAAGTAGTAAGTAGTGGTACTATATTGTACTATAAGCTGGATCGTGCCATGGCAGGAAGAATTTTCTTATCTGCAGTCCCATCTGACAGCACTGTAGACTTGACAGCGACCAGTTAGAAGATTTGATTGGATTCCTGAACAACAGAGACAATGAAATAATGAAATGTGTATTCTGGGGAGATATTTTGGGCGTTGATGGATAAGGAACACAGGTTACAATGTTAGTAATTTACTTACAATAACATTAGTGGTCATAAAGGATGTAAAATAATTTTGTTATTATTGAGCAAAGATAATTAATGAAGGAGAATACTGTATGGTTTCATAAAGGCATTGTTATCTATCGGATTTACCTGATACCATTAATACTGCATCTAGATTTATTACAATATGACTTTTACATAATAATTAAAAATTTTAATATATATAATAGTTTGAAGCCCTTTTTCTTTATTTCAGAATTGATTTTTACCAATGTGAAGACTATACCGTTTTTTAAAATGCATTTCTCCATGTCCATTTGTAAAAAGCCCAATAAAATTTTGTCCATGTTATAGTTCACTGAATATTTCATTCTTTTAAAATGTTATTTTGAAAAGTAGGGTGCTATTATTTTCTGAATTTAAATTTAGTACTTGCTAAAAAGTTTTAGGTATGCCGCTTAATAGTTCAACTAAGTTTGGAGGAATACCTGCCATAACACATTAAAGACTTTTGGATTTCACATAGCATATACAGAATAAAGGAGCAGAGTCACCAAAAATGCATTACAGCTCTCTAAAACATAACAATATCAACTCACAAACAAGTATAATTTAAACAGACATAGAGATTTACATATTCTAGTATATCAAGTGCATTTTATGCAGTATAAAATATGTAAGCCATTTTATTTATTATCTGTAATACTTTACAGAAGAGTATTTTACATCATTCATACTCACAAAAAATAAAAAGAATAATAGCCAGTTAATTGCCTCTATAATTGATAGAATAGAAAAACAGGATATAATACGTATCAGTTTTATCCTCCTATAGAATTTGTCCATGATGGACCTGATCATTAATTGTGATACATCATCTTGATTGGAATAACAAAGGATGAATAGATTACTAAAGCAATCTGAACACTGAATCCAGGCCCCACATTTGGAGGTCAAAGTCAGCCCCTCACCCTGAACTAGCACTACTTTAGGCGTGCAAGGCTACTCAGTACAGATTTGGGCTCTGACTGACACTACCACAGAACTTTGGATACCAGAGGAACTTTATTATTTATGTTTATGAGGTGTTTCCAGAGGGGCTTCTAATTTAGGCCAGTAAACATAGTTGTGGACAGCACCAACCAAAAGATTTGTAGCCTAGATGAAATAAAGAAGCATAAGAAGGAGGAACTGTGCCCATATCTGAAGAGCTCTTATTTGCTGGTGCAGGTGCATCGTTTGCTGTCATCACCTTGAGACACTGGGCTTCAGTATCTTCACTCTTCTAATGCAGGCTTCCACCAACCTGGACTGGTACTGTATGTTTGACTTCTGTTCTATCAATTATGATTACATTTTAAGCGAAGTTGTTTTCTATCTTCTTGGGCTCTTCACAATGCACAAAGCAATGGTGGACTACATATCTCTGCTTCTGTAATAAATTCCCTTACATAATTATACATATATTTTCTATAAATTCTCTTCTCTGAAAAACCCTAAGCAATACAATAAATAGAATAATATTTCTGAGCTAAAATAGCTTTTCTTGTCTCACTAATCCCAGTTTTGTTCACTGACAATATAGTTTTAATACCATTTCATCGTTTCTTGGACACAATTCCAGACATGCTGAAAGCACAAATTTAAGCCCTTACAAAATCTTATTCTCATATTTTATACTTTCTATAAACTTTTGTGATGTGACTTCTGAGATGTCTACTTTTGCTTCAGCGTGAATTCTAGTTTTCCAACATCACCATCACTGAGTTAAGTATTAGTGTGGTAGTTTTCTAAATATATATTAATACTTTTGAACATGCAAAAATTGTTAAATGTAGGTATATCATAATATTTGTTTATATTTAATAGATTAAAAGTGAGTCTGAGAATTTAACTAGCTTGTTCAATATCACCTTATTGGTTAAATAGCAAGGAGTTTGTAAAAATGTAGATTTTGTGAATTCAGGCCTAGTTTATTAAGTCATCATTACCTTTACATCAGTTGTGGTTCTTGGTTCATAATCTCTCTTGAGCTCTCTTCTTCATTTTACCTAGTCAGGATCTCATAGTGATGTTTCACACCAAATTATAAGACACACTAAATCTTTCCAAATCACTAGTCATTTATTCAAACAGGCCATGTGAAATACAATTACTTGCAAAAATTGATGTCAAGAGGACTGCACACATGATTTACAAAATATCTCATTGTAGGAGCATAGATGACTCCCCACATGTAATCTCAAAGCCTTTAAAGAGGGGCACAGTGTAGAGACACCCACATAGATGACTAAATGCTAACACTTTTCAGGGATTATTGGTTTTTATGTCTGTTTGCAAGGCGAGGTCCATCGTGTCATGACTCACAGAGTCATGCTTTGTCCACTGTACAATATATTCCATTGCTAGCTCATGAGATCGTTTTTTTAGATCACAATAGATTTTTAAAATGTTGTCACAGAATATGATAAGATGGAATTTTAAAAGAATAACATATCTAGTTAGTGGGTGATGCAATGGTAAGGTTTTATTGTCAACTCAATTGTTTTGGGTGCCACTTAGAATTTTAGTAATGCACCCTTGAGGGTCTGTATAGAGAGGCAATGGACATGTGATCCTGGGGTAATAGATATGGACTCTGACACACTCTCACATGTTATTCTGCTTCCTTGCCATCATGTGATAAAAGACTTTGTTCCGTCATGCCCTTCTATCATAATATTACTTCCTTGGAGTTAGCAAACCATGAACTGGATCCTTTGAAAAAGTGAGCCGAAGAAGTCTCTCTTCCTCAAAGTTGAGAGTGTTGGGTGATTTGGCTAAGTTTACTAATGCAGAAAATTATTCTTGAAGAATTAGTTATTGCTGTGCCTGTACCTGACCATGTAGTTTAATAGCCTTTGGAACCGGTTTGCAAAAGAAGTTTGGAGATGCAGGGTACAGAAACCTCAGATTGCTGTAAACTGATTCTAGTAAGAATTCAGAGATTAAAACCATTTAATGTTTATACTAATGGTAGGCCAGGATGTTTTAGTTGAGAACAAGCACTTCATTAGGTATAATACTAGAAATAATGTTTCTTACATGTTGGGAAAAACATTTGACTGTTATTGCCAATGTCCTGAGACTATATAGGAAACCGAGATTAAGATTAGTGGAAGAACTGATTGACTGAGTAAATTTCAAATCTGTTCAATATTCAGACTCTGACATGGGCACTGCATGTTGCATTTAGCCAGGTTTATAATGATAATTCAGGGCAGAAGTAGAACAGAAAAATGGAAAAAACTGAAGTTTTAGCCAAAAAGATACAATGTAAAGAAATGTGGTCAAAAGAGGCATGGTTGTTGAAGAAATGAGAGCGATTAAAAAGAAGTGAAATACTTTGAAGAGGGAAAAGAAGGTGGCCTTGGGATATCTCAGAAATTGGTATTGCAAACTGAAGGCTACAAAAGTATAAAACTTTCATGGGAGAAGAGAGATCCTGGATTCCTATTTGAGAAGGGCCGTTCAAGCAATTGGTGCCCTGGGATTTATTTCACCATGCTCAGCCCTCCAGGCACTCAGAGGCAACTATTACCATGGTTAAAAATGTCCCATACAACTTACCCTAGTAGTAGACCTTGGCATCTGCCAGGTGATGCTGGTTGTTCAGTTGTGAAGAATTTAAGAGCTGTAGCTTCTACTCATATATCAATGAAAGGCCTTGGAGGCCATGTAAAGTGCCTCTATGAGAGTGGTATGTGACTCTGGGAACGAATCAAAGCATTGTGACAAGTAAATTGGAATTGCCAGAAATATGGGACATATGCTGTAGAACGCTATAGGCAACCAGAAGTTGCTGCCCAAGGGCGTTGTCATATTCCAACTGGCAAGGCCCTAGGGGTCATGCTGCCAAAGCTCCCTGGAACTCATATTTTACTGCCATCTGCCCTGGATGTCAAATATGTTGCTACAGGACTTAATATTTTCCCTGCTGTGATTCCATCTCTCATTAGTCTGATTGTTTTCTATTTATATTCTTTCCTTTTAGAATGTAAAAAAAAAGGTTGAAGTCCTTTGCATTCTGTCTACTCTATTCATTGCACCTTGGGCTATGTAATTAACTTTTGATTCTTGCAAAGTTTCACAGCTAGGATTGACTTTGTACATCAAATGAAATTTTGATTGGGAGTTTGAAGAATGTTGGAACCATTAAGACTATGGGAATGGGATTATTGTGCTTTTGGTTATAAGCAAGATAGATGTATAATGTTAGGTGAAAATATTTGATTTTTGTATTTATTTATTTATTTATTTTTTTTTTTTGCGATACTGGGGATTGAACTCACAACCTCGCACCTGCCAGACAGGCGCTTAAGCCACTGAGCCAAACTCCCAGCCCTGGTTTTTTGAGGCAGGGTCGCATTGTGTAGCTCAGGTCGGCCTTGCGCTCGCGTTGTAGCCCAGGCCGGCCTCAAACTCACAACGCTCCGCCTACCTCAGCCTCCCGAGTGCTGGGATTAAAGGCGTGCGCCACCACGCCTGGCTTGATTTTTGTATTTATTTGATAATTCAGTATGATGCAAGGGGATGGATTTGTATGTGGATTTGGCAAGGTTTGGGATATGATGATTAAGTTTAATTGTCAATTTAATTGATGCGGAAACCATTTAGGAGATGACTAACACACACTTCACTCTCTGGCTTAGTCTTGAAGGCCTAATTTTTGGTATTATATGTGGCCTAGGCTTTTTCCTTTATTGTTCTATTCCCTTGCTGTACTTCTGTTTACAATAGGACTAAGCAGATTTATTTTGCCATGCCCTTCCACAATGAATTTTGTCTTGGAACAAGTCTACTACACACTTAATCCTCTGAAACTATGAAACAAATGAATCTGTATTCCCTTAAGTTCATCCTAGCCAGAAGAAAACTTATTCACACATTCACGTTCATCTTTTACGTATTTCTTTTAAATTAGGTATGTGTCTTATGAACATGTGTGCTAATGGTGAATGCTTCTTAGTAAGATAAAATATATTGTTATTTTTGTTTTGATGTAAGTCAAACAATTCAAAGGCTGTAAATGAAATCTTGACCATAACTCCTATCCAATATGTGTAATCATTATGTGATAGAATGAGCAAATAGAAAAAAACTAAATTTAAGCATTAACATTATTTAATTATTTAGGGGAATATTTATATGGTATTTTACCAGGCACTATTTTATAGAACATAAATTTTTGGATTTTTAGGAGGAACCTGTGAAATAATAGTTGTTGCCATGGTAAAGAAGTTGAATTCCAACTCTCGTTTGCATGCTTGCTTCCAATATAACAACACAGGGAAGGAACAACTTTCATACACAAAGAGGTGATATCCAATTTACCCTACTTCCTGCACAAACTTTTCCCAGCCACTGCCCAGCATTTAAGAAGTCCCTTAACGAAAAAATAGTAGAGACCACATGCAATAAGGGCACTTTTTGAGGCTTGTGTCTTCCAAAACTGTTCAGTTTCCAGAGTGTATGTGAAGTTATGCTGCTCTGTGAATTGTGGCAGTCAAAGCAAATTGGTCAGGGGTAGGTTTGTTGAAGCCTAAAAGAATTAAGTACTTCCATCCTTTTTTAGACATGCAGGTTGTGAAAGCCCATTTGAAGGGCTAAATCTTTAAGGACTGTGAAAAAACTATCCCCTAGGAATGTTACAGTGTAGCTTTACATGTCCCTTCAAAGTCTCATGTATTTGAAAGGTGATTGGATCACGGAAGAACAACACTGATCATAGTTGACTGTGCTGTTCAGAGTTGGAGCTTGGTTGGAGGAATTAGTCCCCAAGGACATGACCTGGAGAGGTGGATTTTTCTCCCCAGCGTCTCCCTTCTCTTTCTACTTTCTGCCTCCTATGAAACAAACACTTTTTCCTCTGCCATGCCAGTCTACCACAAATTTCTCCCTTGAAACCAGACTATATTGTAGTGAACTCAGTGGAAACTGTGAACCAAATAAACCTCTATTATTTTAAGTTGCAAGTATTTTGTCACTATGACAGGGAAGTGATTAATACTGAAATTTGCAATTATGAGTAGGGTCACTGCTATGATACACCTGTCCATGTGGTTCAGTCACATTTAGAACTGGTTTCAGCAGGAGTTTGGAAATATCTGGAGATAGAGACTGGAGAAGCCATAAAAGATTGTGAGCAACACTTGATAGGCAATACTGATCAGAGCTCAGAACCTCAGAATGCTTGCAGTAATGCAGACAGTAACCTCCAGGCTCAGTAAGTTTTAACTGGGTACTGGGATTTTATTAGCACTTGGATTAGAGGCCATGTGTGCTATGCACTGCCAGAAATTTGTCTGTATTTTGATCATATCCTGAGATTTTGTGGGTGCTGTGAACACTGGAAAGAAAGGAAGTGTCTATAAAGGTAGGGCAAAGAAGAGGAAAATCATTTAAAAGATTAGCACTAAATAGAAAAGTAGTTGCAGTAGGACAGTAAGAGAGGAATACAGGCTTAAAGGCGTCTCAGAAATTAGCACAATTCCAGTTATCACTGGCTTAAATTTGTAAAAGTATAAATTTTACTGAAAAAGAAAATGCCTGGGAGCCATGATCAAGAAGGGACACATAAGTTATAGTTTTCCTGAACTCACTGAATGATGCTCAGCCATTCAAATATGCAAAGACTACTATAGCCACGGTCCAATGGGGGCAGATTATTGCTTATGGTGACAGCAGACTTCGGTGTCATTCATGTGATGCTGATTTTCAGTCATACAGAATGCAAGATAGGGATCACAGAGGCTTCCACAAAAATTTCAGAATACCAGGGAGACCAGGCAACAATGTGTGACAGCAACACAGTCCCTGCCAGGAGCCCAGGAAGAGGCAGTGTGAAGATGCAAGAGTTTGAAGATACATTAGAGACCTCTTGATATTGGAGATGCTAGGAATAGGAATATCGGCTTTCAAAAGCATAGGTAGCATGTAGAGTCAGCCCAAGGAAGAACCCATGCAGGCTGCAACCAGCAAGGTCACAGGGATGGAGCTACCAAAGCTCTTAGGAAATCATTTCTTAACACTTTGTGCCCTGATTGCCTGACCTATACTTACAGGATTTAATGTTTATGTTGCATGGCTTCTTTCATGTTTTTTTCTAATTCCCTTTTATCCACCTTTCCCTTATGGAATGGGAATGTTTACTTTGTACGATTGTATGTTGGAGGTATTTCCTTTTTAAAAATTTTATAAGGGCTCACCGTTAAGAGTTTGTTCTCAGTCTCAGAGGAAGTTTAGACTTGAACTTTCCAATATTGTAGAACAATTAAGACTTAGGTTATCAAAAGAATGTTCTGTTTTAGTTTTAGAGTGCCCCTCCAAAATCTCATGTGTATGCAAGTGGATTAGACTCCAGGGCCCTATGCCGATGAAGTGCTAAGTTCATAGATGATTGTACTGTAGGATCTAGAACTGGGTGGGAAGAGGCTGATCACTGAAGGCATGACCAGGAAGAGTATATTTGTGTCCCCTGCTGCTCATGTCTCTGCTTCCTGGGTTCCATAGGATAAGCACCTTTCCTCTGTTATTCTCTTTCACCAGGTTTTTATGCCTTGGAGTCACATGATGTTGAACTGAACCCATTGGAAATTTTGTGCCAAATAAACCTCTCCTCCTTTAAATTGAGAGTGTTAGGCATTTTGTCATACATATAGGAAACTTACTAAATGGAAATTATATTTAAAAAATAAGTTGAAATTTGGGGTTGTTATTGTTCTCTTGAAATAGAGTAAGTATTTAATCTTAGTTTTCTTGCTCAAAAGTGATCTTATTTTCCTTACATTACCGGTCCTCACAGAATTGCACAATGAGAGATTACATGTTGTATTCCCTTTCTGCAGTACACATTGATGTAAAATTCTTCTTCTGGAAGATTATTCACTAATTATGCTTTTTTAATAGCAGTGTTTTTCAAGTGATATTGCTGACTCAGGCTCCTAGGTGTATCAATCCTTGGGAGACTTGTCCTAGTGATTTTGCTATGTGCTTATAATTAATAAGCATTAGTTTCTGCTAACACAGGATGATAGTCATTACGAATAAATGAGTTTCTTTTTCCAGTATGTCTACCTAGTGCCTTTTCAGTGATACTTGAGGGTTATGAAAAAGGCCTGTAGCAGCATTTTGCATGGTTTATCTTACCTCATATTTTTATGCATCATAATTATGAGACTTATTTTATTATTTTGAAGACAGGTTAAAAAAGAAGTTTATAACATCCACAGTAAATTGAATCACAATTGATTTATTAGCTCTCTTAATTATGAAACAATGTGTATACATGTTAAAAAGACACATAAAATGTTTCAAAATTACTCTTTTGCCATTAAAGTTAATTTATGCTCATTATCACAAGTTATTGACTGTGTAAATATAAACATAATGTATAAGAGAGAAAGAAAAAAGATAAAGACACAGGAGAACGAGTCACAGAGGGAGACACAGAGACAGAGACAGACAACTTCGAAGATGTTTTTCCACATAACCTTACAATAGACAAGAAAGCGCAATTTATAGTTTTAGTCACTACCGCTCATTACCCATAAGGATAATAATTTCTGTATATTTACTTTCAAGAGACAATGAAATCTGTTTTATTTACCATGAAATGATTTCTTTCAAATTTTTAAGAAAGAAATGTTCTAGTTTGAGTACTCCGGGATATGGAGAAACATGCATTGTTCCCAAGTCCCTGATTCTTTTCTGAATTTTATAGACTTGGATAACAACCCTTTTTAGTTTTCCTACTTCCAGAGTGGAGAAAATCATTGTTATATGGCTACTATATTTTCTGAACTTAAAATTATACTAGATTTCTGGCCATGCTATTACTGCAGAAATAAGTCCACATTATATAGGTTTAAATGTGATCAGATTTTCTGATACACAATTTAAAACAGAAATGTGTCAAGTTAGAATTTGCATTGTACGATTTATGTGGCACTGCTTGCAAAGGAATACCTTTAGGTAATCAGTTCTCCTTCCTATAGGAGAATTTCAGAACACTATATCAAAAACACAGAAATTTGCTTCACTTTTTACAACTTTTTCTAAATATCTCAAAGATAATCCCTTTACATACATTCTATCAAGCTTCTGATTTTCTTTATAATAAGAATATACAATTCTGTGTTGCTATGGATTGAATATGGTTTCCTCCCACTTAAATACTTCTTAAGATTTGGTTGCTAATGTGCAGTGAGGGAGATGATGGCTTTAAGTTACAATTAGGATATTAAGAATGATTTTTTCATTGGGAATGAGTTAGTTTTTTGTATGAAATAGTAACCAGAAGCACGAGTGTGGTTTGCGATAAAGTTGGTCACCTATCACTCTGTGCTCCTAAGTACACACTTACTTCCTTTCTGATTTTCTACCTCAAGTTGTCGCAGCTTCAATCCTTCAGCAGAAATTGAATAGATATGGATGCCATGCTCTTGGACCTTCAAAATTTTGAGCCATAAATCCCTTTTCTTTATAAATTTCACAGACTCAGGTATTTTGTTATAGCAGCAGAAAATAGACTTTCACCACTCACTTCAGAGACATGTCAGAAATTAAGTTCAGATTTTTTATTTAGTTAACTGATAAGTGATGGCAAGATTTGACAAACTGAATGAAAAATAGTTGAATTGGCAAAATCTTTGTTAGGAATATATAGTCTTAGAACTCTCCAAGTTTGATTGGTATGAGAAAATGCTGAAGCAAGAATTGAGTGGGGATTAAGAGTTAGAGTTAGAATTACTGTATTTGCCATTGGCACTTTTCACCTGGCATTATGCTGAATGCACTGTCTATGCTTTCTCATTTAGTTTAGCAACAACATGTGTTATATATTATGTCCTTTTTATAAAGAAGGAATATGAAATGCAGAGAGATTAAGAAATTTGCACAAAATCATATAGCTATTAAGTAGAAAATTCAGGGATTGAATTCACTTTCTTTTTCCTTTTGTTTACTCAAAACATCTTTACTTTAAACTGCTCAAAAACACAAGGGCAGATGGCATTGCTTCGCATGAGATCTATGCACATTTATAAATACCATAATGCGCAAGTGTTAGATACCTGTAATGGACCATTATGCATGAAATATTTATGTTTAATTATCGAAGTTAGCTTTCTCAATAATTTATCAACATTCTCCTGGTCAGCCATACTTACCAACTTTTATCCAAAGCTTGAAAAACCCATGCAGCGGACAGGCTAGACTTTGATGCAGTTTATGAATATTTGTTCTCACAAGCTGAGTATTTTATCAAGGTTGGTTTTATTTTTCCAAGTTCATTAACTCCAGATATATTAGTTACCATATTTACATAATGATGGGGTCCGCCTGTGTGAAGCTCTGCTAGACTAAGCATGGCGCCTGCCCAGCATGACGATGGAGCCTGGAGCAGCGGCGCGTCCCTCCGATGTGGATTTCCATGCTCTTCTTCCAAGCGGAATTGAACGTCCTGCTTTCTAATGCGCAACAACACTCCCTTAATTACCTGTCAATAACTCAATCTCCGCCCCCTGTGAAACCAAATAAAACCCCACAACTTACTTATTTGCCTGAGAGGGAGGAATCTGGCCCTCTTCTGCAGCCCTCCCCTGCCCATAGTAAAAGACTTTCTTTCCTTCTTCTCTTTCTTCTTTACCGTGCCAAGGAAAAACCTAACACATAATATAATTAAATATTGCATCAATATTACTGTCATTTTCAGAAAAAACGTTGTTTCCAGAAACATCAGTTGATGCTTTCGAATACAAAGAAAGTCACAAAAATTGTGATGGTTAAGTGAAAGCTAGCAAGCTGGAATTACCTGGGGGATACAACATACACAAAAATAGTGAAAGAATGCTTCATTGGAATACCTTTGCAAGCATATCATTTCTGTCCCTATTTTGAACAACTTAATGGTAGAATTCTATAGAAATAATTTTTGTGAGTGATTCATGAACAAGTAAAAGTAAAAATATTAAAACGGAAATTCCAGAAGTTTTATTGTGCCACAAAAAAAAAAAAAAAAAAAAAAAAAAAAATTTTGTGGACCCTTTTTTTTTTTTTTTTTTTTTTTTTTTTTTTTTTTTTTTTTTTTGAGACAGGGTCTCACTATCCAGTTCAGGTTGGCTTTGGGCTCACTTTGTTTTAGCCCAGGCTGTTCTTGAACTTGGAACGATCCTCCTGCCTCAGTCTTCCCAAGTGCTGGGATTACAGAAGTGCACCACCACGTCTGGCCGAGTTATTGTGACTTCTGACTGGTAGATATTGCTCAAAACTTGACCTTGAATCCAAAAATTAAGTCAATGATTATACATCTGTTTGTATTTCACTGTGCATGTGTATGCTCATGTGTGCTACTTGGAGTTTTCATAAAAGCTTTCTAGTAAATGCATTTTTCTTATCTTTTTTGACTTTTCATAATGTAAAGATGGGATTCTGAAGAACTTTTTGTACTTCCAGTTTTTGATATTCATTGGTCACCATATTTTCTTAGTGTTTTGATTTTCGTTATATTTTCTAGTTTTTGTTTCAAAATGATTTTAATAGCTCCCTTCCAAGTGAATATACTTTCAAAGCATCTTCCTAGTCTTCCATTTCTCCAACTTCAGAATGTACCGGAATTTCAGTTATCTTACTTTTCTTATAGTACGCTCAAACTTCACAATCCCTCCATTTCGTCAGCCCCATTTTTGTCTCTCTCCCAGTAAGGTCTTCAAGATGCCACCGTCTCCATCTATTTCTACCTACAAAGCATCTTCATCTTGGCTCTTCCTTGCTTTACTTCCTGTCTTGGGCCTTGACATTGAGCATTTCTTCAACTGTGACTTCAAACTCAGTGTCCCGTCCCTTTTTTTGTGTGTGCTTTTCAAACTATAGTGATGCTGAATTTTCTCTGTGGTTTTCCAACTTTCATTATTTCCTTTTTTACTATTCTTCTGCCAATGTATTCATTCCAATAGACATCTTTCTCTTCACCTCTGTTTGTCTTTTGTGCTTTCATTTGCTTTGGAGCACTGAACTTTGGAAGAAATTTCTGCCTATAGAGTTTGGCATTTGGTGGACTGACTGCTTCTGTAGCCCCTACTGACTGGTTTCTTTCTCTGCACACTAAAAAGTCTCTTCAAGTATACTCAGCTTATTCCCTCACATAAATGAAAGCCCAAAGAGACTCTATTATTTGAAGATTCAAGGAAGATATTCCGTACTTACTCGATAATTATATTTTTATAATGTTGGGGACAGCAAATTCACAATGACTAACTTTTCATACTTCCTTAAGGGATAAATGGATGCTTGGGAGTGTCAGTATCACCCATTTGAAATTTCCCATTAATTCTTTAGAGATGTGCCATCCTCTCTTACCCTAAGACTAAAACTAAAACCATTAAGTTCATAAAACACTCCAGGGCAAGAACTTTCTTAAAATAAGATCATCTATGCCCTCTTGAGTCATCCCAAGATCGTACTTGCCCATTGAGTCATAGACCTCTGAGTCTTCTGCCAATCTTGAATCTTCCTCAAGCACCACCTATCACTGTATACACTCAATAAATAGTGACTGCCTTGGAGTGTCATTCTCTTGGTAAGTCTGGAGGCACTGACTTCCTAGGCACTCATCATGTATTACTAAATTTGTCTCTTTATGATTTTATCCTCTTGCTGTACTCTTGATACAGGCAATCAGGAATCTTGGCTAGGTGCCTGATACTATAAAATATTATTCCACTGTGAAATGTTGCCTTTTCCTTGGAACCTTGTCAAACCACCAATTTGTACTGAAAGTTCTCTCATTTCACACCTTACATTAGGCCCTTTCATTTACTGATTCTCTTGATCCATGACTGCTGTTTAATATCATATTTGTGATTTTAATTTCATAACCTTTGCTACCATACAGCAGATCTTCACATCAGTATTTCTCTAAGAGTCCTTCTCTTGACACCTCTGCGGTGGATATGCTGCTTGGCCGACCAGGGAGGAGGAGATTCCCTTCCATATTCACCTCTGACTTTCTAGGCAGGATCTAGGCTCCTAATTGCTTCCCCATAGAAATTTTTACTACAGGCATTCTGGATTCCTGTAAATAGCCAAATGCTTTTTCACTTACGCATTCATCACTTACTCTCCATATGTATTGACTATAAAAATAAGATTGTTTTCTAAATAATTGATATAAATCAATATTTAAATGTCTTTATCTTTTCTGGAACCAGCACCACCCAATGACTTCAGCCAGTTTTAGTAAGCACAGGATACTGGTTCTGCCTACCTCAAGCAGTGATTGCATCCCCTCTGAGATTCCCAGTGCAAGGCCTGCATTTGGGATTCATGCGAACTTTTAAAATAAATGCTCATCAGATTTGTACAAGTGAACTTTAACTCAAATATTCTGCCAAAGAAATGTAAAATTGAACCATTCCAGATAAGCAGACTTTTGCAATTGCATAGTTTTGAATTGAATTATTAGTTATTTATCAATTGTTTATATAATGTATATTTATGCCTATTTTTATACTGAGAATAAAATTGAAATTTTTGATCATTATCATATACTCCATATCCATTCAGTCTTCACCAAACGCTCAAGAATTATGGTCAGCATTTATAAACATGATGTTTGGGTTCTAGTGACCTTGACATGATTTATAGTTTTATGTCTGAGACAAATTATATATAGTTTATGTGTAACTCAGTTTTCTCATATATAGAAATAGAAATATGAGTCACATAATTTCAGGGATTGTTTTGAAAATCAATTAAGTTATGTACTGATAATAAATATAATGCATTAAAGGTCCTGTATGAATTAACACTTATTAATATTCTCAAGTGAAAAACAGTATTATACAATCAGAGTATTAGCAATCCATAGGTACTTTTCATTTTTTTCTGATTGTCAAGTATATATGTTCATATACACAGTTAAGCAGCATGAACAGGACACAATAGGATATAAGATATTGCCTGTAAAGCTTAGAAAGTGTCATCAGGTAAGTCTCCTTGGGCGTAATGACATATAATTTACATCACATTGTGAGATGGAACCAAACATAAGCAAGTCTTTATGTGAGTATTCCAAGCAAAAGAAATCAGAAAAGACATTGGAGTTGAAATAGTTTCTCCTCATTAAAAAATAGTAGATAGATAGACAGATAGATAGATGAATGGCAGATCTGTGTAGCTGAAGGGTAAGTGGGAATATGGAGAATAAAGAATGTTGGAAGAGAATGTCTTCTTGCTACTTAACGGAATGAACATAAATCAATCATGGAAATAAAACCATCAAAATTATTTTGCTATGTATCACAATAAATTTCATGCAACAAGAAACGAGGCAAATTTTATATCAATTTATCTGGGGATGAGGTAAAATTTAAATACTGTTTTGGATGACTCTTTTGGTTCTTCATATGTGTATTCTTCTTGGCCATTCTTTAATGAATGAAGATGGTCAGTATCTGTGCATGGAATGCTACTCTGGGTAGAAAGATTCTTTGATTCCCACACATAATGCTAAACAGGGAAATTGACTTCCAGTGTACAAACATATAAGTGCAATTTAACTCACATATCAGGTACAAATTTTTGTGTAACAAAACCTACAAGATACCTTTTTTATGATTTGAGTCTTACCTTCATAATTCTATCATAAAGCTCCACATTACACTAGCCAGGTAGTAAATGTGGAAGTAAATTTAGACAATTGAATCTTCTTTACATGAAATTTGGATCATAAGAAAGTGAATAGAGACAACTAACCAGGTGTGGTGGTGCACAACTAAAATTCCAGGTACTAGGAATGCTGAGGCAGGATGATCACGTGTTTGAGGACATACTGGGAGTTTAGTGAGAATCAATGCCAAATGAAAAACAAAAACAGCTGGGAATGAAACTCCATAGAAGAGTGCACCTACAGCATGCATAAAGATCTGAGTTCAGTTTCCAGCACTGCAAAACAAATGAACAAACAACAACACAAAATAACATTGACTTTTTAATTTTTTTAAACAAAAATAAGAAGCCAAAGCAAAACAGTTTCACAACCAGTCAATAGAAGAGTAACGATAATCAGCACATAGCATATTGTTATATTCACAGCAATTGTTTAGGATAAAATATACAGACATGAAACTTTGTCCAGAAAATTATTAGCACAAAACTTTTGCCTCAATGAATTAAGAGAAAACAGCTATATCACTATCATTTTTGTTAAGATTGTTCCATTATTTTCAAATAACATTTCACATTAAAAATGAAATCTGAAGATGACCCTGTGAAACCTACTTTTCACTCAAAATTCTTTAACTATCTTGACTAATTTTTTATATACATAGATCGTCTTTCAGTTCATCGCACAAGTGCAACAATGTGATGGCTGCATATGTGTGACTTATTTAGTTCATTGAGAAGTCTATTTTCAATCCTCATCTATTTAAGAGTGAAAATGTCTAGTTTATCATTCTTTACAGCTGAGTACTATTTCATTACATAGAAACACCACAACTTTTTTGTCCATTCCTCTGTCGAGGGGCATTTAGGTTGTTTCCAAAGTCTAGCTATTATGAACTGGGCAACTATAAACATAGGTGCACATATATTGCTGTTGTAGGATGATTTTAATTCTTTTGGGAAGATACCCACAAGGAGAATAGCTGGGTCAAATGGGACCCCTGTCCTAGCTTTTTGAGGAATCTCCACACTGACTTTCACAGTGGTTGCACCAGCCTGCATTCCCACCAACAGTGGAGAAGGGTTCCTTTCTGTCCACAACCCCTCCAGCATTTGTTATTGGTTGACTTCTTCATACTAGCCATTCTTTCTGGGGTGAGGTGAAATCTCAGTGTTACTTTCATTTGCAACTCTTGAATGGTCAGTGTTGTTGAACAGTTTTTTCACGTATTTGTTTGCTGTTTATACATCTTCATCTGAGAATTGTATGTTCATCTCAGATGCCCATTTTTGGATTGGGTCTTTAAATCTTGGAGGACTGATTTTTTAAAGCTCTTTGTACGTTTTCAATATTAATCCTTTATCTGAGGGACAGCTGGCAAACGTTTTTTCCAACATCGTGGGTAGTCTCTTCACACTGTTGGTGGTTTCTTTTGCTGTGCAAAAGCTTTTCAGTAGGATGAGATCCTGTTTGTTGATTCTTTGTGATAATTTCTGTACAGTCTGGCTTTTATTCATAAAGTCTTTGCCTACACCAATGTCTTCAAGAGTTTTACCTACTCTATCTTCCAGCAGATTTAATGCTTCTGTTTTAATGTTGAGATCTTTAATCCATTTAGATTTTAACTTAGTGCATGGTGAAAGATATGGGACCAGTCTTAATCTTCAGCATGTGGAATGCCAATTTTTCCAACACCATTTATTAAAAAGACTATCATTTTTCTAGTGAATGTGTTTGGCATCTTTGTCAAAGATAAGGTAGCTTAGAGTGTCTGGAGTTGTTTCTGGGTCTTCGAATCTATACCACTCATCCTTGGGTCTGTTTTGTTTTGTTTTGTTTTGTTTTGCCAGTACCACACTGCTTTTATCACAGTAGCTTTATAGTATAATTTCAGGTCAGAAATTGTGATGTCCCATTTCTTGTCTTTGTTGCCCAGGATCACCTTTGCTATTCTAGGTCTCCTCTTGTTCTAGATGAAATTTTAGGATTGTTTTCTCTAATGCTGTAAGAAATGCAATTGGTATTTTGACTGGGATTGCATTGAATCTGTATAACAGTTTTGAAAGCATGACCATTTTCACTATATTGATTCTTCCTACCCAAGAGCATGGAATATCTCTCCATCTTCTAATATCCTCTTCAATATCCTTTTTCAGAGTACTATAGTTTTTAGTATAGAGATCTTTTACATCTTTCATTAGATTGATTCCTAAATATTTCATTTTTGGATGCTATTTTAAAAGGTATTGTTTCCCTAATTTCTCTCTCAGTGAGATTTTTATTCGTGTACAAAAATGCTATTGATTTTTTAGTATTGACTTTGTAACCAGCTACATTGCTAAATCTGCTTATTAAATCTAGAAGTCTCTTGGTGGAATTTTTGGGATCTTCTAGGTAGAGTAACCTCTCATCTGAAACTAATGCTTATTTAACTTCTTTCTTTCTTATCTTTATTCCCTTTATTTCCTTCTCTTGTCTAATTACTCCGGCTAAAGTTTCCAGAACTATGTTGAATAAGAATCGAGAGTGGGCATATTTTTCTTGTTCCTGATTTTAGAATGAAAGGGCTCAATTTTTGTCCATTTAGTATGATGTTGGCTATTGGTTTGTCATAGATAGCTTTTATCAGATTGAGATAAAGACCATCTGTTCCAATTCTCTGTAGAGTTTTTATCATGAATGGGTGCTGGACTTTGTCAAAAGCTTTTTCTGCATCTATTGAAATAATCATATGACTTTTATCCTTGGCTCTGTTAGTATGATGTATTACATTTATGAATTTACATATGTTGAACCATTCCTGTATCCCTGGGATGAATCCCACTTGATCATGGTATACAATCTTTTTGATGATTTACTGCAGTTTATTTGCCAGTATCTTATTAAGCATTTTTGCATCAATGTTAATTAGGGAGATTGACCTGTAATTCTCTTTCTTAGTTGGATTCTTCTCTGGTTTTGGAATCAGAGTAATGCTTGCTTCCAAAAACGAATTTGGGAGTATTGCTTCCCTTTCAATTTCATTAAAGTGTTTGAGAAGTAGTGGTGTTAGGTCTTCACTAAATTTCTTGTGAAATTCAGCAGTGAATCCATTGGGGCTTGGGCTTTTCTTTGTCGGTAAGTTTTTAATTACATATTTAATTTCATTTATTGATATTGAATTGTTTAGGATTTTTATGTCATCTTCATTCAAATTTGGTAATTCATATGTATCTAGGAATCTGTCCATTTTTCTGTATTTTCCATCTTATTGGAATAGAAGTTTTCAAAGTAGGTATAGATAATTTTCTGGATTTCTTCAGAATGCTGTGATTTCACTCTTTTCATTCCTAATTGCATGGATTTGAGTACTTTCTTTCCTTTTTTTTGATAAAGTTTGCCAAGAGTTCATCAATTTTATTTAATGTTTCAAAGAACCAACTCTTTGATTCATTGATTCTTTGTATTTTTTTTTTTTTTTTTAGTCTCTAGTGTGTTAATTTCTACTCTAATCCTTATAATTTCTTCCGTTGTATGAGCTTTTGGTTTAGTCTGCTCTTCCTTTTCTAGAAGTTTAAGGTTCAGCATTAAGTTGTTTATACAAGCTTGTTCTGTTTTCCTGATATGGGTATTTACTGCTTTAAATTTCCCTCTTTTTTATCTTTTCTAGCCCATCTTTTCTTTTTTTAAATTAAGTTTATTTGTACAATTTAGATATGCATACTGATTGCATTCATCATAAGTAATTTGTACCTGTGCATGAGATATTTTGATTCCTATTTTTTCCCCATTCCCCTCCCCTCCCTTTAACACCTCTAGTCCATTCTTGTCAGAGAATCATCAACAGGCTGTTCCTAATGTGTGACTGTATCTGTGTCAAGTACATTTAAATCAATTTCCAAGACTAACTACTAGCTTTTGTGTGTCTAAGGATCTTTCCCTACTGGTGTGCAAGGTAGACTCAGAGCATCATCCCTGGATTGAAATAATTCTGCTATAGAACTTCAATCTACAAGACTGGATCAATTGATAGATCCTCAAAGAAATCTATTTACAGCAGTGTAGAAAACAGCATAGAACTTCACAATCCATGGCAAGTAATGATAGAATGATTAAATTACTCTGGCTGAATTTTCACTTGATTGCTCTCATAGATTATTCTGAAGAGCAAGAGAAATTCAAAGGCCACTCAGCACTGTAACTGTGATCTAAACAGAAGATTAATGCACCTCAAATTCTTACATTCTCTCCTCAAGCTAAGTACAGTACTGAAGTTGAAAGAGTACATGTATATGACTATGTTGAAGCAACTGTCTTTTTTTAGACTATCTTTTCATTGGTGAATGTTTCTTCAGGTTGCTGAGAGTAATGTCATATGTATTCTCAGCTTTGTCTGGTCTCATTTTGTGATGGGAAATTAATAAATGTAAAACAAAGAAGGAAAGGGTACAGACTGGAATGCTGACAGTTTTTTTCTGAGCGAATCAGGAAGTCCTGATGTTCAAAGATTCTGTTGGGCTGGTATTGTCCCAGTAGAAGCTGATTTTCTGTTGCATATAGTGCTGATTCACTCCTTTGGGGAATGGTCTTGTACTAGGTGCTTTCACTTCCTTATTGTTTTTTACTATGTTTATGAATGTACTTGTGTCTTTGTTTATCCAATCTGTCAAATGTAGAATATAACTGAAAAAAGAAGGAAGGCTCTATTTAAAAAAAAATACTGCAATTCATTAAATCATGGGAACGCATCTGTGGAATGAACTTTATGAACTTTGCCAAAAGAAAACAGAGTATGTTTTTTTCTCCTTCTTTTTTTTTACAGTAGTTTGAATTGGAAACTTTATTTATCTCTGTGCTAGAGTTCATTCTTAATGTATTTGTTCAAATTTGTAGGTACGGTTCTATCAGTGGGCAGGGTAAATACTACAAATCCAGGCAAAATAATAGAATATGAAACAGAGTTTAGTAATGAAAGTATCACAAGATAACAAAACTAAATGAAGCTTTTAAGTTAATATTCAGATCCCACTCTCAAGGTATTCACAAATTTAGTGTAAAGATGAAGATTTTTCTAATATAAACTTCAAATGTAAGAACTATCATCTCTAAAGTTGGTTTAAAGTTGTTGAAGCTTCAATACTGGCATCCTGATAGGGAATTCTGTACTACTAGATGAATAAAATAGAAAACAAAAGGAATAAAATTACAGATTTCAATAAATAGTCAGCCTGAGTAACATATTAGAATCTCACACTTAGTCTTCTTGTCCAGTCTACTTGGTAGAATCAATATTCTGCAATGTAGATTTACTCTGACACAGGGGAAGTTTCTATTCATTTGCTGAACTGTCAAGAAATTTAAGGCCAAGGAAAAACAGAGAAAGAGGAGGGCAAGAAGATACATGAGGGAGGAGGGAGAGAGACAGAGAGAAAATCCTTAAGACAGAGGAAGAAATATATAAATACCTCAGTAAGTATCTCAGTAGAGCAAGAGATATAAGTATCTCAGTAGAGCAAAGATATGAAACTAGGCATGGGTGGTGTGAAATGCTTATTAAAGACTTTAAGAGCTAGGTTTCCAATGGCCTTATGGATTTCTCTTGGGCTCTGTTCCACCATTGTTAGACTTTTAGTTCATGAACAAATAACCAGGGTAGCAGGAGGAGAGACCCTTTCTTAGCTCTCTGAAGTTGAGCAGAGTACTATTTTTGTTATACAATTAGTTTTTCACCAGATACAATCATCTCTGGGTCTCTGACAGAGTGTCATAATCTGGAGTTTCCAAACAGTTTCAAGGGAAAAGATTGTCATCTTACTTTTCTTACAAACAGGTAAGTGAGACACACTTGTTGGCACTAGATTCAGATTGTCTTATCCTGACAACTTTCCAAGAATCATAGATTATAGAATAATTTTCATTGTCTCAATGGGGATTTGATGACATGAAGCATTTTATATACTTGGCATATAACGTGACATATGGTGGGACTATTCAGGGATCAGATTTAGTTGTTTATTGCCTAATGTTTATTAGACATAATGATGTAATTGTTAATTTAAAAAGAACCGATGAGGGGAAGACAGAGTGATTCTGACCCAAACAGATATTTGTGGGAACTACAAGCTATTTGTGAGTTTTTTCTAGTTAGACTTTTAAAGTGGAAAACCAAAACAAAACACAAAAAGAACAACAAAAAACTTCCTGCTTTTTAAGTTTTTGATTGGTTTGCAGACATTTTAGACCACCAGATAGAAGACTCCTCCATCCAGCTCACTTGATTGGTCTTCACAAGCATTAAGAAAGTTAGGCTATGCTGTAAAAGAGAGTTAATTGTAGATTAGTATTGTGTTTCTTTTCCACACTATGAGATTTTTGTTAACTTTCTCTGAAGGATCTCAACCCATCTCCTAATCTGTAAACATAATTGTAAAGACTCTTATTGCATCACTCTGGAGTAGACCAACATAAAGAAAGGTATTCCAGTCACAGAATAGTCCACAGATGGAAACACAAATGGTCTTGCATTAGTGTACGCTTTTGTCAACCTAGTTCTTGCCCATCTCCTTGTTTATTCAAACTGTAGCCAACAAAGACCCCTTTTAATCCCTGTTGTTCTTCTTGGTCCTGAGTATCTTTTCCAATTTTATCTATCATTGATAGACTTTTCTATTATCTTTGCTTTTGTTTAAAATTTAGGTTTTTCTCTTAACATATATAAACATGTATATGCACATATATTGAGTTAATGCCAGAATCTTATTTATAATGCATGATATCTTGTTGTAATAGAAATAGTGTAATGGAAGTAAAACCAAAATATAATTCAGACAAATTTGAGTAGTCCTTTTTCTTCTACTGATGAGCTATTAACCTTGACTAAGTTATGTATCTTAAATAAACACAGGCAAATATATGTTGATATTCTTGGGATATGTAAATAAGAATGCAGAACATTTAATATTTCCTTTGATTTTCATATGGTTTGGAAAGTCGTGTTTATGAGTATAGCTTGTATGGCTAAGATGTCCTTAGTATCTTTGCATATTCTGTAGTCCCCTGAATGTTTGCTCTACATAGTATGAATTGAAAACTATTAAAATAATCAGTGATGCTTCATACAAATTTGTTTTGTGCTTATACTACAATCAAACCATAATCAATCTAAATTTCATTTCAAGGACTTTCAGAGAGTTGAACATATTCGAGTAAACTATGTGTTGTTGTAGGCAAAGATGCCAGTATATTTCACTTTGTTAGTTGCCCAGGAAATATTTCTAGTTGCAGTTCCTGTTACTTTTGTTTCTTAGAAATTCTGGTCACTATGATTCATAACTGGTCATTATGAGGCATATTGTGAGAACCAATCCCCAAGTGACAAGCCATTCTGCCTCTGTACTTCCTGTTTGCTTATCCTATATAAGCCATAGACCACCAGAGATCAGGGCATGATATTTTGGCAATGATTCTGATCAGTCCCCGTTGATGTAAATAGATCTGCCTCCAAATCCTGGTTGTAGTTTCAGTGTTTCTGCTTGCTGTTGCAATGTTTTGCTTAATTTAATTTTTTTCAGCTTAGCAAGATGGAAATCTCATTTAACTCAACTCTCTTTCTCTCTCTCTCTCTCTCTCTCTCTCTCTCTCTCTCTCTCAGATGATTTCCTAAAAGAATGAGAAACATCATGCTATGTTATACATGCATACTTATGCTTATAGTGATTCAATTAATAGTAGCTAAATTTTGGAAAAATCCTAGGTACACATCAAAAGATGAATTGAAAAAAGCCATGGTCCAATGGAATATGTTTCAGTTACATGAGCAAAATGAAATCATATCATTTTCAGAGAAATGGATGCCATTTAAGGTCATCATGCTACCGAATAAGCCAGACTAAGAGAGTTAAAAATCTCATGCTTTGTTTTATATAAAACCTTAAAATGTAAGCAAATAAAAGAATAAAATAGAGGAATGAAGATAGCAACTGGAAGATAGACTCTTGGAAACAGGAAAAGGGATAGGGAAGAGAGAAGTAAAAGGAGAGAGGGTTAAAGGGACTGAAAATGAGCCTGATATATTATATGCATGTATAGTACCAATTCACCTAATCAAGCATTACAATTGTCTAATGTGAAGACATGCTAAAATAAAAAAGTTCTTGTATATTAGAATTGGATTATTATTCATTCAATGACTTTAAATTTTAATTAAATGGTCAGTAATTCAGTTATTAAAATGGACCTGGATCACAAGGTTTGCCTGAGATCTTTACTCAAAATACAGAGAGAACAATTCAATCTTTTGTTACTACAATCTTTTGTTTATTCTTTGGAAGCATTTGTTAAATTATCTTCTGCCTTAAAATAAATCATCTACTCTGCCTACAAATTGTTATGTTTTTCTGATTCATTATAAGATTTTAAAATGTTAAAATAACATTCAAAACTGTGAAATTCTTCAACAAAATATACAAAACTTTGAAAACTACACACACAAAAAAATGCCTTCCATAAAAAGACTAATCACTTAGGGTCTAACGTGACCTAGCAAATAGATGTTAAAAAATCTTACTCTTTAGCCTCAAGCACAAAACTGTTGTGAGTTGAAAGGCAGTTTGCGTGTGTGTGTGTGTGTGTGTGTGCGTGTGTGTGTAACTATGTGTGTGTATGTGTATAGTCAACTACTGAGGTATAAACTAGAAAAAAAAAAGCATAGATTAAAAAGGACAGGGGTCAGAATTCACCTGATGCCTATGTCAGGTAGATGGTACAATTATTGTACTATTGTTAGGCAAGCAACTCAGGAGAAAAGAAGGACTAAAATAAGAAATAATAAATGGATCTGTGGTGTACATAATGAAAGGTATTGTGTTGGGACACGGGAAACAGTGTGATCATTTTCATTTGCAGATTTCAGCTAATGATTTTACTAATGGTGAAAGAGAAATTCTAAGAACTAATTTTAAAAAAATTGATACATTAATACTAATAAATGCACTTGTCAACCAGCACAAATAGACTTGTAATTTAAGGGCATGTTTTCTGCTCACAACATGTTAGATGAAGTTGTAATTTTAAGACCATTGTTCAAAAAAAAGTTTCAAAAACCCACAGAAAAGTAAAAAAAAAATCTGATTAATTGCAGCCAAATCCTTCTTTTCAGTTCACAGGTGAACTATCAGGAGAAGCAGGGTCTAATTGAAACTAAGCAGGAATAACAACATCAGTTTGGTAGTGGGGAAAGTGAGGGATGCATTTCAAGTGCATGAGTTAGACAAAGACTTTTCAATCATTAGACTTTTTACAATGTGGCGTGAAAAGAGATGTGTGTCTCCTAGGCAGTTGTGCACATAAAACACTGCCTAAGATATCATTAGCTAAGATAAACCAATTCCATGGGTTTCAGGACTGATAATAAGAGTGTTTTTTCAAAGTACAACTGGCATTATCACAAGTATAAAAGAAAAATGTGTGCTGTGTTTAAGGAACAATGGAGAATTTCTCTGACAAAAATGTAGTATGTACATAGTAGCAGGAGGAGGTGGGAGGCTAGTCTATGGTCACAGATGGTTGGGAGTTTTGGAGTGTGAGTCAAAGAAGTGTGTAACGCAATTTAATGTAAGGGATATTTGAGTTTACTTGTCATACCTGAACTTGAGTGGATTTAGGAACTCCTAACACAGTACAAATTATTCTCTTTGACAAATGTATGAAGGCAAAAAGTTCTTACAAATGAGTAGATTAAAAATAGTCCTCAGGGAATAATGCACTTTAGAAAAATGTTTCACGTAGCCTCAGGAATAAATAAATGCTCTTGATCTTTGATTCCTCAATGTACCTTTAATTCAGTTTTAGTCCACAAATATAATCTTGGGCACATCAGTAAAAAGCTTTAGGAGTTTATTGCTATGCCATGTCTTACCTATTGACTTTAGTTCAGATGTATTGCTGATCTAGTGAATATTATTTTACAACACTGTTTGACATACAAAATAATTATCTAGGCAGTCAGATAGCAATAATCTCAGTTAATAGGTTGTTAGGAGAGCCTAACAAAGTGATAGTAACGTGAGTGACAAAGACAGCATTAGACTGAGATGAGAAACCTTAGCCAGTTGAGTACATACACTGAGCAAAGGAAATCAAAATAATAACTGAGTTAAAAATGTCTCAAAGTCATCAACTATATTCTGTTTCTAAATTGTGCATTATGTTCCCCACCCACTATATATTTAATTAAATAAATCGTTTATTTATTTCTTGTTTTTTTACACCACTTTTCTCGATTTTTCAGAAGTCCATCAGTTTTAATCAGTACCTACTTCTAAATTTACTTTGATTACATTTCCTAGACATAGGCAATATGTTCTGCTTATATGGCTTCCAGCCAATGATTTCAGTCTGATGATTTTAAGCAATTTTCCATTGCTTACTGCTACTTGTATATATCACATTCCCTAATATAAGTGAATTTTCATCCAACTGTAAGGATTCAGGGTGTGCAGAATAGAACTTGTTTCTGGGCTGTATGTTAATGTGGAAATGGACACAGCAAGATGTCTTTTGTCAAAGTGAATGGTGACTAAGAAACAGTATCTCAGCCAGGCGTGGTGGCGCACGCCTTTAATCCTAGCACTCCGGAGGCTGAGGTAGGAGGAGCATTGTGTGTTCGAGGCCAGCTTGGGCTGCAACGCGAGCGCAAGGCCGGCCTGAGCTACACAGTGCGACCCTGCCTCAAAAAACCAGGGCCTGGAGTTTGGCTCAGTGACTTAAGCACCTGTCCGACAGGTATGAGGTTGTAAGTTCAATTCCCAGTGCTGCCAAAAAAAAAAAAAGAAAGAAAAAGAAAAAGAAACGATATCTCATCCTTTCCTTATTCCTAGGATTATATCAGTTTAGGAAGTGGAATACTGTAAAATTCAATCAAGCAAAGGAAGCATTCTGTTTTATCATTGAGATATATAGACTTATGAAAAAGTTATAGCTTTCTATCTCTGTCATCAAAGATTTGTAATTGATCCAGTATTATGAGGCTGAAAAAATACATGTGCACACTAACATATGTATTTATTTATATGTAGACTATGTTTTTATACACATTTGCAAATATGTTCATATTTAGAGATCCAAAATTTAATGGGCAAGATCATTAGTTTGAAAATTCAGGACTATCATCACTCTATTGGTTTTTACACAAATACTGGTCAAATGTACATACACACACAAAAAAATCCCGGGTCAGCATGAGTTTAAAAGAGCAGTTTTGGTGTCAGATTGGTTCTGCTCTGATCTTCTTTTAACAGTTTACTTTGAAACGTTACTTGTAATCTGTGAGCTTCCATAACTGTGGTAAAAACAGCAAGATTTATAAGTGCTGCTGGATGCGGATTTTGTAGAACAAATGAGACAATTTATTTAAAAGCCTGAGTACTGTATTCCTAACACACATTAGCGTACTATCTTTAAATGTTGCTAATTTACACAATTATTCAAAGTAAAAAGGTAGAATTACTTATTTTTATCCCCTTGTAATCTTAGGCTACTTGGGTCTGGAAAATTAAAGTGATCAGAAAACAAATCATTCAAAAAAGTCTATTTATTTTACCTCATATCTAAGAGTATCTAAATACCATGGTCACTAAGTAAAGATGTATGACACGTTGATGGTTTTTTACTAGCAGAACTAGATTTAGATATTTATATTGAATTATTTTCCCAGGTGAATGGAATCTATATTAATGCATAATGAAAGAATGTTAGTTTTAAAAATCATTTCCTTGACTCCTATTTATTTTAATATAAAATAGCATACAGCATCAATGTTCATTTCCTTTCAAATGGTAGAGAGTTCTGAATATTAGTGACGCTCATATTCACTTGGACATATGAATTAGCGTAATCTAATACGTTAAAGGAAAAATAACTGTGCTGTGCAATTGTTAAAATTCAAGAATTTAGAAAATTACTTGAAAACGTTACAAGTGTTATGCAAATACAAATATTAATTATGAATGGTAGACAAATAGTGTTTGCAGGTTCATAAGCTATTATATCAACTCCACTTTCTGAGCTCTGCTTGTTTGATGCTCATTTGGAGCACACTGTAATGTACTACAGAAGTGTGATTGGTGTTGGGGGACACAGTGGTGAGTGAGCAAAGTGTTTCTCTACCTGCCTTTCCCAAACAGTCAGGATGCTCCACACTGATTTGTGACCTCCATAGCAATCAATGCAATTTTAGTTCTATGTGTTGTAAAGAAAATGTTTCTTTAAATAAATCTTTAAGTGAGTTAATCAAATAAATGTGTCAAGAAAGTTCTTGTGAATACTTGTCACAGAAAGTATATATAATTTGTTTGTCTAATGTTGAGAATCAAAAATGTGTTTAAAACCCATCACATGCATTTTTTTTGAAGAACAGTTCAGTATTTCTTGTATTTTAGTTTTCTGAATACATGTTTGCAGTACATAGCGTTCACATTCCTCATGTGGAGTTGACAGGTGTGAATAACGCATTATGATTCCTTGTTTCATCTCTTTTCCTTCCCCTCTCTCCTCTCTTCTTCCAATTCCTGGTCCTCTTCTCACCGGGGAAAGGTATGTCTCCCTACTCCTTATTACCTATCTTTTATTTTCCATTTTATTGATAATTTGAATTTCTCATGTAAGCTGTAGTATTCTTATTTCTGACATTCCTGGACAAGCTATGGAAAACTTACTTTGAACAAAACACTGGATATTTTTTAATTGGAATAAGTATGAATCAAAAGAAAAGTGTCATTGTTTCTAATTAAAATAATTTAAGAACTAGTTGACATTTTAAACATTTAATGAGTGCTATTTTTCAAAGTTTCAAATAGTTTGTTTTCCTTTTAATGAGCAAATTTATTTTCATACTGAGTTCAGCTTTTCTGGTTAGATGTTCGGTTGTGATTTTATTCAGTGTGGATTAACATCTTCCTTGCAAATCCAAATTGTTTCTTAGAATATATCAAACATGAGATAGAAATTTCTCACCATTGTAAAAAGTTTTGTAGCTTGAACTTACCTTGCTCTTATTTACACTTACACTTCACTGCCTTGTTCCCCTCATCTCTTCTCTCAAAATTTTGCCCAACATCCATTTTGGCTATTCATTTTTATTTGCAATAACTATGGGACATTTATGTTTTCACAGTTTTTCTGCCATTTTTCCAAATTCAGTCATCCATTTTTTTCATTTACTCACAAAGTCCTTATAGAAGTATTTTTTGTGTCTGCACTGATTTGGTAAACAAAGAAAATGGAAGTGGTGAGAACTGGTCATATGGTATACATTAGCATGACATGCAGAGTTTTAAAGAAAGAGTGCTTTTATAGATGACACAAAATTTTTTAGACTAAGCAACTGTAAAAGGAGAGAATGAGTGTGAAGCTGATTTTGGAAATATGCAGGGATGGTAGAAGAAGAAGTTAAAATTTTTAATGTTAGTTATTTTTTTTATTTAAGAGAAAAAAGACAGAAAAGAAAGACAAAAAGCAAAAGAGACAAACAAACAACAGCAGCAAATCCACAACAGTAACATTATAGGTTTACAAAACAAAATTATAGGAACTTGACAATGGTTGCAACATTGCGTATCGTTACCTTCAACACGGTTCTTTACATTAACAGATATAGACATGTAAAATTGATCTAATCATATGAGTGCTAACCTTTCTCATTAGCTAATCTCAGTAGCTAATTTTCTCAGCAGCATAGTCATTTCTTACCCTTACACAGTATTTATTGTAGATTTTGGATCATATATACTATTTCAGTTTCTTACACTAGGAAGACAATACGGTATTTGCACATGTGAGTTTGATTTATCTCACTTCTGAGTATGGTCTCAAGTCATGTCCATTTACTTATAAAAGTCTCAATGCAATCTTTCTTGATAGCTGAGTAGTACTCCATTGTATAAAAATACCACATCTTTTTTTATCCATTCTTTAATTGATGGCACTTGAGTTGTTTCCAAGATTTGGCTATTACAAATTGGGTTGCTATAAACATGGGTTAGCTATTTCTCATGAATGTATTAGACACACAAGGAGAGATAAATTGAGGACATGGGATTAAATGAACTCACCAGGGTGAATTTGCAACTGAGGTGAACAGAACAAGAACTGAGCTAATGCACTCTAACATTAGGAGGTTGGTTTCGCTAGCAGGTTTTAACAAAGAAGGCCAGTCTTTGGAAGCAGGAAAAGTGTCAAACTAAAAAGAAACGTAAATTGTCATGAGCTGTTTTTTCTAGGGTGTGCAATGCAAGATTGTGCTCCTTATTTACTACAAACTATTGATTAAATAATTAAACTTTCCTTTCCCTGCCAACACATTTAGAAATGTGTGTCAGGGTTGAGATTCCATAGCAGTCCTTTTGTACCCTCAAATGTCATCAACTGTGTCTCTCATAAACAAAAGGAATATACCAGACTATGCATTTAAGCCTCTCTTTTAATTCAATTTTTATTTATCTTATAGACTAATGAATATTTTGAAGCAAGCAACCATCAGTGAGGTTTGTTTGTGTTTATGATTTTTCTAATTCCTGAATTTTTTAATTGTGTCACTGCATGACGGCAAAAGTCACAGTAAGTAACTTTTTTTTTTTTTTTTTTTGATTCTGGGGATCGAGCTCACAACTTCGTACCTGCCAGGCAAGTGCATAAGCCACTGAGCCAAATTTTTTTTTCAACACAGGGTCACACTGTGTAGTTCAGCCCTGCCTTGCTTATGTTATAGCCCAAGCTAGCCTTGGTCTCACAATGCTCCACCTACCTCAGCCTCCCGAGTGCCGGGATTAAAGGCATATGCCACCATGCCTGATTTAAATAACTTATTTTCCTTTGACAAATTTATTCCTGATGCATATTCAAAGCAAAACCTGAATTTTAACTTTGTTTTCATGGAAATGGAAAATACACAATCACTGAATGACAGAAACTATGTTTCATTTATTTACTGATTCATTCATTAATAAATTTTCCTTAATCTCCACCGATCAAATGCTTGTAGAAAGAACAGTAAAATACTGAAACACGGATGGAATAATGTATATAACGAAGACTATTATAGAGCAAATTGTTAATTGAATTTTTGGAATCATAATGTGAACAAACAGAACTGTAATTACTCTTTCATATATCTGTATATAAAACCATACACATTATTTCTGTTTTGGTGAACGTTAGTCATTTGCTTGGATGAGAAAACAATTAAATCCCCTTTGGCAGATATGACTGTGAAGTAAAGAGAGTTATGCAAATTCTAATCCAAATGGCTGTACTAATGCATGGCCATGGTTCTGTGAGATTCACTTCACCACCAACTTTACAAAGATTGGTTCGTTTGGCATAAGATAAAGTCACTCCCTCATCCTCTCCATTGAAGCTTTTTAATTACAATTTTCATTCTCTCTGTAATTTCCACCTCATTCCTCACACACTTCTTACTAAGAACATCCTGTTCCAAAAACAACATCTTCATCAACACACACTGGTCTATTTTGTATGGAAATGTGGGCTTACTCATCTGTGAATTCTTTTTGCTCCCTCGATAGAAAGTTGGCAAACCCAGGCATAGGAAAGCCTGCTTTGAATTCTGATCTTAAGTTTTTAATTATGTGTTAGCCTTGTGACTTCAGGGAAATTGCTTAACATTCCTGAAACATAACCTGTAGGTGTAGGTGGGTAGTTATAAGAGTTAGTTTCTGGGATCATAGCACAAGCTATGTATGAATTAATGTACAATAAAATGTTACTGTGGAAAATACGCGATACTGAAATTTCATCTAAATATTTTCCTCCATGCCTTCTGATTATGTTCAAAGCTCTCATACATGCTATAATTCTCACTGAACTCTCTAACACCCATGATGACAAAGTTATGCTTCCTTAGCTCACAGTAACTCCTTTTCCCACTTCCTTTCCAGGGAATATAGTATCGTGTTTGTCCTTATAGTTACCTGACCATTGTTTCTTCGATGATTTATTTTCCTCCTGTTTTCCCATAGCTCTATCACCAATTTTTCTTGTTCCTTTTCTAGTTTTTCTTTCTCAAGGAAAACTTTCCTTTGACTTTTTTTTAAATTTCATAAAACTAACTTTAATGGTCTGAAAAAACTCAATTTATTTCAAATGGAAGAGAAAAAAAAACTAAAGCAAATAATAAAATTTGTATAGACTTTACTTGTCTTAAGAATTATGGAAATTGGGGCAGCTTTGTTTGAGAAATAACTTTTAATAAGTTTGTTTTCTTTAAGTGAATGGTAATAATTTATTTGTACATTAAGCAGCTTACAAAACTTAAACCCAGGGACAATTGCATCTGCATCAGATATGAATTTGATAGTTTAAGCTCTTACTATACAGAAAAGAAGTGCCATGCAATTTTTACCCTACTCTTTGAGAATCTTTTCTAATTTTTCTGAGGCATTGAATGTTTGCCTCATGGCTGACTATGGTTCTATTAGACTGCATTCCAACTATGAAGTCCAAACATAAGTGAGACCCCTCAATTTTGGACAATGTTATATAAAGAGAATATGCATATATACACATGCATACCTGAACCTACATAATGGCTTGATATATGCATATATTTAGATTTTGCATACATTTGTATGCCTATATGAGTGTATGTGATAAACTGTAGCTATACATTTTTTTCAATGCCAAAAGCTTGAGCCATATAGAATTGTGTTCAACTCAGATTTCACATTGCTGGCTCTTACATAGAGATTAAATGGAATAATTTAGATTAACAAATACTGATTAGCTAACATGATAGATTGTTGAATGAAAAAATCAAGTGACAGTTAATCCAGTTTTAGTGCCAAATTTCAAAACCCTTGTAATACTGATAGATAAGCATATAAAATATAAAAGTATTAAGATCAGCCTGTTTTTGCTTAATTGAAATGCATGTATTTTTATATTTTGAGTTTTAACATAGTTGATATCAACACTAAAAGGAAGATAAATTTCTCCCAAATCACTTTTTTCAAAAAACAGAGGAAATTAAAAATAGAAATCAATTGAAACACTAAATATGGCAAATCTGAAAGTATAAAACAAATTGAAGCTGTGTTTTCAAGTGTAGAGCTGTGCACTGTACTAATCTATCAGCGTATGACTTTCATGGAAAATTGTTCTTATTTCCATTATAACATTTTTGTGCTTATTTAACATTGGTTATATTTTTGACTTCCTGTTAAGTGGCAAATGCTAAGACAAAAAGATGCATGTTAAAAGTTTGTGTATCCTGAATTTCCAGAGTAAAATTATTCTTCTATAATTACATAGTGAATTAATGAATAGATAGATGAAGAATAGATGAAAATACTTGGT
Organism: Dasyprocta punctata; assembly: GCA_004363535.1. NCBI lineage: Eukaryota > Metazoa > Chordata > Mammalia > Rodentia > Dasyproctidae > Dasyprocta > Dasyprocta punctata. The sequence goes on along the minus strand of RJWM01004995.1, from coordinate 9,712 downwards.
ACATAGATTCCATTGACTTAGCATGTGTTTAATAAATAAACAATATTGTCATAGCTTAGAAAACTTAGATCAATGAGAGTTGCAGTACACTTGGCATTACATCACTACCAAAATGCTTCATGTTGGTTAGTCTGCAGAAATATTGTCCTATGAGTTACTCTGGAGTAAAGAAGCCACTGATTAAGTCTGGTAATACTAAACATTATGTACCTACCTGAGTCATTACAGCTCATACTACTGTGGTTACTATTAACATTTAAAGTTCTAATAACATGAATTAAATAGACTCAGAAAATATATTTTAAATGTATCTTTTATTTAACTATTTAAGTACATTTGTTAATTTTTGTAGTATAATTCAATACTTGTTTTCAAATATCAAAACATTTCCAAGTAATTTTTTAAAATGTCAATTCTTAAACAACATCTATTTACAGAATACACATTTTAAAACAGTTCCTAACAATTCAAGCCACTAATGTCTACTTGCTAGATATTTCAACTATCACTCATATAACAAGTATGGCTTTTTATTCAGGGGTCACAACTCCATATTGTCAAATATATTTAATTTTACTCCATTTCTCTGCTTTTCACAAATTCCACAATTTTCTTTTTATAGCAACTTACTGATCTTAAGGCTTCTTTCAGACTTTATTAATTTTCTTGGTATTTCAAACTATTTTTCTCATGTATTTAATTGTGTTCTATTTTTTCCACGAAGTGGAAATCAGGACAATGGAATTAAATACTAATTCCAGGAAAATTACCTATGTATAATTTGGAATAAACACATACAGTTGCTTATTTTTTGCTTAAATATAACTTCACATTTCTTATCACCTGTGATAAGGTCATAACAATGGAATGTTTTTCAAAATTTTGTTGTGGGAATCAACTTTGCTAATATACGTAACACTCACTGAATTGATTCTAAATTATAACAAAAACTTCATAAATATTAGTTAATATTTGTAGTTACAATTTAAAAACCACATAATTTATATCTGGATTAAAATAGAATTTATATATATTAAATAATACACTTTTATTCTCAATTTAACTTTGCTTCTAATTGTATAAGCATGGTAGTGACCATTTTTGTCTCAATTATTGATCTACCGTTTATTACTATCATTTTTACTTTTTTGGGATTTCTTTAAAATGCAATAACAAAGCATAAAGCCTTCTTTGTCTGGTTCATATCATTTACCTTGACATTTGGTAGATTTATTTAATTACATAAATCAGTACTTTGTATCTTTTTATTGCTGAGAGGTACTCAATTTGTTGACCATATTTTAGTATACTCCTTCTCAATTAAATTTCATAATTTATTTTCATAACAATTTGTTCAATTTTGGCTAGTGACACTGTCTTCAAGATGACCCATCTAAATGCACAACAATTTGCTGTCCTTTTCTTCCTTCCCTTCCCCTTCCTTTCCTTTTTTTCTAACTTCTCCTCTCCCTTGCTCTTTTCTTTCTTTCTTTCTCTCACTTTTTTTTTTTTTTTTCTGGCACCGGGGATCGAACTCACAGCCTCGCTCCTGCCAGACAGGCACTTAAGCTGCTGAGTCAAACTCCCAGCCCTGGTTTTTTGAGGCAGGGTCGCACTATGTAGCTCAGGCCGGCCTTGCGCTCGCGTTGTGGCCCAAGCCGGCCTCGAACTCACAACGCTCCGCCTACCTCAGCCTCCCGAGTGCTGGGATTAAAGGCGTGCGCCACCATGCCCGGCTTCGCTTTCTTTCTTATGCTTGCTTTCTTTCCTTTTCTTTTCTTCTTTCTTTTCTTCATTTCTTCTTTCTCTCTCTTTGCCTTTCTCTCTCTCTCTTCTTTCTTTTTGCTTCCTATCTGTCTTTGCTCTCTCTCATTAATTTTCTAGGCTCATCTTATATTTATTATTTATTGATTTACTTTCTTGTATTTTTATTAGTATATATTTGCAGTACATAGGAATCACGTTTATTTGGGGGAACTTGGACACATACATAGAGTTTCATTTTCTTCTTCTTTTCCTCTAACCCTAGCCCTCCTCCCTAAACTCTACCTTACAGTTTCATACCATCTCTCCTTTCTTTTGCTCCTTAAATTATTTTTGAATTTCTTATATAAGAGAAACCATATGATATTTAACTTTCTGTGTCTGAGTTATTTACCTTAGCATTATGGTGTCACGATTCTTCCATTTTCCTAAAAGCGACTCACATGTAACTTTCTTTATCACTGAATAGTATAAAATGCACATACATGTGCAATTATTGTTACTACAGAAGGGACTTGCACTTAACACTGTAGTATAATGATTTTAATACTTTAGGAAGCTACCTAGGATAATTATAGTGAAGTCAATTGGAATTTTCTATTTATAGTTTTTTGAGGTATGACAATACTGATTTCCATGGTGGGTGTACAAGTTTATATTTCCACTCACAGTGTGAAAGATTCTTTTATGCTGCACATCATGGCCAGTGTTTTTTTTATTTTTATTATTTTTATTTTTTTACTGTCCATGATGCTAGCCATTCTTATGGAAGTAAAATGTAATTACAGGATGGTTTTGATCTGTATTTCTTTAGTGGCCAAATTTACTGAAAACTTTTTATGAGGTTACTGGTAATCTGTACTTTTTTTGAGAAGAGTCTGTTCTTTTCAATTTCCCATTATTTATTAAAACTTCTTGTTATGGGGGTCATTTTTTGAGTTCTTTATATGCATTAGATTTTAGTTTCCTGGCCAAGAAGTAGATGGAATCTTCTTTCTTGTCATCTAGCTTGTCCTTTCACTCTGTTAATGGTTTCCTTTTCAGTGAAGAAGTTTTTAATCTGATAAAACCCTATTTGTGTGTTTAAATATGTTTTTGATGTTTTTACAATTTAATTCTCTTATGAAAAACTCCTACAAATACCACAGTCAGTAAATGCAGAATTTTCATACCTTCAGCTGTTCATTCTCGCCCTTACTTTTTGCCCGCACCAATTCTAACCTTTGTCATCCTCTTTACTTTCTTCTTTCTCCTAATTCTTGGTATTATTTCTTGTTCAATTGACATGTTACTCAAACATTCATGCTTATGACTATGTATTAAAGAATTTTATCTATTTATCTTTCAGCACATTCAGTATTTCTGTTTTATATGTAGGTATTTGATCCACTTGGATTTTTTTACAGCACCTGTAAGATTCTATGGTTCTAGATTCATTCTCTGCTGTGAGGAACCAGTTTTTCTCCCACCATCTGAGAGGCTATCTTTCTCAACGTTTCTTTTTAGTTACTTTGTCAGACATAGATAGTTACAGGTATATGGAGCTGCTTTTATGAGTTCTAGTCTATTCTAAGAGTAATCTACATATCAGTTTTGCTGCTTTTCTTACTGTAACTTTGTAGTATAAATTGGAATGCAGAATTATAATGCTTGCCAGTTTGTTCTTTTAACTCAAGATTAATTTTGTTATTTTGGGTCTCTTCCATTTCCATATACCTTTAGAGACTGTTTTTCTCAGTTCTGTGAAATCCGTTCTTGGTATTTTTGTTGGAGTTGCATTAAATCTATGCATCATTTTGAGTTACATGGCCATTTATCTTTTCAAAGCAGTCTTCATCTTTCTTCAGAGAAGCATGATTTTTATCAAAAAAGTTCTTCACTTTTCTGGTTAGGTCAATTCCTAGGTATTTCTTTTTTTGGAAGCTATCATGAATGGGATAGTTTTCATGATTTCTTTCCTGGTGGATTCCTTATTGATATATAAGAATGCTAATGATTTTTGTGTGTTGAACTTGTATCCTACCATTCTTCAATTTGTTTATTAGCATTAAACAGCTTCTGGTGGAGTTATATTGGATCTTCTGTGTAAATGATCATGCCAATCTGCAAATAAAGATATTTTGACTTCATTTCTTTTCTTTTTTGTATGACATTTTTCTTTCACTTACCTGATCACTCCAGCTAATTTTCAAGTACTATATTAAACAGTACTTGTGAGAGTGTACACCATGGTTTTGTGCATGATGTTAGATTAAATGCTTTTTTTTTTGCATGTAGTATGTTGTTGGCAGTGAGTTTGTTGTCATAAATGGCTTTTTCTCAGTTTGAGGTAAGGTTCTTCTATACCTGTTTTTGTGAGGGTTCTTTTCCTGAAGAGATGCTGGATGTTGATTGCATCTTCAGCCATCATTTCCACTACTTCTTCTTTATTATACTTAACATTTAAGTTTCAGTATTTAAGTTTTTATTGGTCAATATTTGCTTTTTATAGTGATTACATTCCTTGTGGTGAGTTAGTACATGTACATAAAACACCTCACTTTTTTCCCTCACAGTTCTCTCTTCTTCCTCCTCTCCCCTCCATCCATGTCTTGATCCTCTTATAAAAAAAAAATCTCCCTACATCTGTTAATCTATCTTTTATGTTCTTCTTTATTTATATTTTGGGTTCCTCGTATTGGAGAAACTATGTGATATTTAAACTTTTGTTTGCACGATTTATTGCATTTAACATTGTACTTCCCTTCTTTTGATTAATAGAAGTGTCCTGGCTACTTGCCCTGAAAAATCATTTTGCATTTTGGATCAATGTTGCAATTAAAATCTCTATTTAGGGGGCTTGGGATTTAGCTCAGTGGCATAAGCGCCTGCCCGGCAAGTGTGAGGTTGTGAGTTCTAGCCCCTGTAACCAAAATAAATAAATAAATAAATAAATAAAAGTAAAATCTCTATTTGCCAAGATCAAATATTAGCTTTTGTTTTTCCTTATTTCCTTCATATTTTTAATTTTAAAATTATAAGATGTTAACCTACATAGATCCTATCTTCACCATATATAAATTGTCAGCTTGTCTTCCCCAGATGATTTTTGCATTATTTATGCATGTAATTTTACATACAAGTATGTATCCATAAAGAGATGCCACTGTTACATATCATAAAAGTTTACTAAATGCCTTGATAGTTTAGGTAAGAACAAAAAACTTGTATACATCTCAAAATGAAAATTTACTTCAAGTTGCATTTGTTGATATGTGCAATCATAGGTCATCCATCTTACATTTAGTTGAGTATTGTAGAATTATTGTGAGAATAAATTCTACCTCTTTTTGAGCAGCGATTGAATGATTCTCTTCTCTATAAAATAATGTGCTAGATAAATATCTATATCCATATTTTCAAATACACATTTGCTGGACAGTTACAGTGGAATTGTTGGATAGTAGAATTTCAAATTAAATTAAACTGTGTGCTGTATTTCAGCTTTGAAGATATTCAGAGCCTTTTGCAGTTTTAAACATTACTTACAAATGCTATCAGGATACGTTCTGCTTCAGACAAAAGAGCCTTCCAAACATTTCATGCAATATTATTGAAAAGAGCTAGGTTCAATTAGTAACATATTAAATAAAAAGAATACTTCATAATTAGGCTAAACAGATTCATTTTAAGTTTATTTTTTCTGAAGTCATAACATTATATAAAGTTATCTTTTAATAAATTTCTTTGTGCAAATATGATATTTAAAGTGTGACTTTATACTATATATATTAAAATAATTAATAAACTATTAACATATCTATCACTATACCTAATTCATTTTTGCGACAATAACAGCTAAAAATCTACTTATTTAACAAAAATCTCCAAAATATTATAGCTCTCTTGTGCATCAATGTCTAGATTCATTCATCTTATGTATCTGCTACCTTGGATTCTGTGACTTATTCAAGGTAGTTCTGTCTGTAGAACTGATTAGACAGATCAAGATATTCTACTGGCAAGAAATTACATAACCACATATAGATAGAAGAAATTGAGGATAAATAAATAAAGTCTTTGACTTTCCCTCAAAGATAATTGTTTATTACCAAAGCATTACAGTAGTTAATAGTAAACTAGCTGCTTCTGTCATAACACTACAAATAACAACTGTATGACAGTAACACCTGTGATAATGTCACATACCTATGAGCAGGCCTCTAGCTACCAAAGTAGTACACTGCACAAGGGAAGTGGAAGTAATTATCTATGGTAGGTGTTCTTTCCATGATGATCTTAGAGTATCATATGCACATGCCCTTCAAACAGGTTCAATTTTCTAAATGGAGAGCACTATAGTAAGACAAAATTATGGAAATCCATGGGGAAGAGATGCAACTAAATGAATGATACAGCTCTGAATAGTAGTGAATAAACCATTAGAACTGTTTGAAGAGCAAGGAGAGACATATTAGAGATATACTTTTCAGAAAAAGTGCTTAGCAAATGTATTAAACAATTGCTGTGCTAGATTTCTAGTGTCAGTAGATCCTATGTGTTCTTTCTTAATCTCCCTTCGAATAACCGTACACATTCGCCAAACCTTATATTCACGTTTTATCAGTGTGATGAAGACAGCTTACCTCTGAGACACTCATCTCATAGCCAAAAATCAGACTCTGTAATTTTCAGAAACACTGACTCAACAGACCACCATGAGAAGACACATCATATCACCCACTCATGCCAGTGAAATTACTGTTTAGACGACTGTAGTCTGTTGAAATCAATACTGAGCCCTATAGAATATTGAATTGTAAACTACATTATATAATTTGGTAACAACTCTGTTGTACAATTGGTTAATTGGCATTAAAGAGTAGATTCATTCTCTTATCTATTCACTCATTGAATCATTCAATTAGTGGTGTATTTAAGAGATGTTTATTCTTCATTGCTGCATACAACTGCCTTAGTATATGTTCTGGGAGACAAAGTAGTAAAAATTAAATTCCCCAAGCATGTAAATATTAAACATTTTTGTAAAGGACAAGTAGTGTATTGTAATTAACTCAATCAGTCACGGAAATTTGAAAGAAGGACGTTGGTTGTAGGTAATTGAGAATCGCTAGTAAGACAAAATAAGAAATCCTTACCACTGGTTTGATAAAATGATTTAAAGATTAACTTTTGATTGAGGACTCTGACTTACTCGTATTTTTAGGGGAGCTTCGGGAAATGAACTCAGAAACCCATAAACACTGTTGTCAGTTTCCATGGACCTGTGGAGAGGAAGCCACTGGGAGTCTGTCCCTGTCCACCCATTGCAGGGGCTTTGATGCAAGATGATTCCATTCTTTTCTCCAGGTAAAACTACAGGAACCTGATGTTTTCAAGGTTAGTTTGTGGAGAGGTTAGTTTTTTAAAGTATGCCCAGCCCTGCTGGTGTTTAATTTCTCATTCTGAAATTAACTCTTCTTTCCTAGGTAACCTGGAATTGACTAAAAGTGTTTAATAAAAAATGGCATAAATTGAAGCATAAGGAATAACAAAAAATGATCAACACATTTGGATTGCAAACCTATTCCTGTTTCTTTGAAGCTATATTACTTAGGGAATTGTCAATATTTTTAGGCTCTATTAAAATAAATATTATGCCTGGACAGACACAGCTGACTATCCCAGCTACAGATCAAATTCATGGATATAATGAAAAGAATCATAAAAAATCGTATATAAAAATCTGGTTGTTATATCTCTAAATATTTGCAAAATACTTAGTTGAAAATTATTTAATTATTGTTTAAACCTTTGTCTCTTTGTCATTTCGATTTAATTATTTCAGTACCAAGCTTTACAGAATGAAAGTAATTAAAATATCCCTAAGAAATATTTACAAAACCAAATAAAAGTGGTCATTGTTCAAAGTGTGAGGATAAATATTTTTCAAGGGATTAACCAAAAATAAACTTTACCTTTAGAAAGTGTGTCAAATACTTTATAATGTAACAAAAGAGCATTTTTTATTTCTCATGTCCTAGAAACAACTACTTTCATAAATAGACTGACTTCACCCGGATTAACTTTTAAAAAATGTTTTAAAGAAACATGGGATAAAACTTTCTGTTTTGAAATGCATAATTACAGCAAATTGGAATTTTTCAGGCCTAATTATTTCCCAAAAGGCTTCATAAAAGAGTTGTAGAAAGAAAATGGAAATACAAGTTTTGAAATTTTCAATGCTTAACTGAATAACCATATCTATAATCCCGCCTTCTCAGTAACATATCTTCAAACAAGGGGAGAAAAAAAAACACTTTTAACATAGCTAATTATTTCCTGAACTAAGGGTAGGAGGAAAAAATTAAAAAGATAATGCAGCTCTGCGGCAAAATTATGGTATTATCTCAATTTGTTTGTAAGTCTCATGTTTTTTGTTTGTCTTGAATATACTAACGGTCTTTCATTAAATATTCAGTGTTATATATCTCTGGAGAAAACTCACAAAACAGGATTTTCATCAATGGATAAAAAAGTAAAAATTTTGATCTACCATTTATTTTCAATGTATATGTAATGCTTATTATATTTTCTCTGTATGTGAGAGAGAGAAAAATAGAGTGAGAAGCAAAGAGATAGAGACAGTTGGACAGGGAGAGTAATATTAAGCCACAAAATGTCCTTCCTTCCAGTTAATAGAAACTACTTACAAAATAAAAATCTAACACAGTTACTGAAATCTTACCTGCTGCTAATTGAAAACTTTTATATTTCCTTAATTTATGGCTTTCTAAAAAAGCAAGATTCATATAAAGTTTTCAGGCATAAAATCTTATGGATTTGTTCCACACTTCCTCCAAGTGAGTTTCTTTTTCCTTGTTTGCCACTAGTCTTTTGCTTAATTGGCACAATATTCTATAGCCAAATTTTTATGGCAATCACAACAAATTAAAATATTTCTTTTGTGTTGTGGCAAAATGTTTCCCACATAATCAAATTGTTAGTTTTCTGAAGCGAAAAAATATCTCTTACATTTTTGAACTTTTGTCGTACAGCTTGTGCTTTCAAAGCACCAAAATAAACCTATTAATACATTGCAATATAGTAAGTTTAATTTTTTACAACAAATGAAACTGAAATAGAACTAAAACTGTGCTAACAATGACATTTATTTCAACATATAAAGTATTTTGCAGAATATGAAATGTTTCTTCCTTGCTAAAAATTTATGAGAATATTGTTTATACTGTACCCTTCTGTTGTTGTGCAAAGAATGTTAGTTGAGATATTTCATACATTATGCTATGTATCAAGTATTCAAAAACAAATTAGATGACTACTGTTATGGAGAGTTTTCACTTCAGTATTTTCCAGTAGAATTGGCATTTTCCCAGGTTTAATGTTATAAGCTGAATATAGACAGATTAAAAAATTCATAGATACAAACTGCGTTGTGAAGTGCATGAATTTCAATGTCATTCAGTCAAATTTCAATGCAAGTGACTTAACTCAAGAATTCAGCACCCTTACGATTTATGCTACCTTTTAATTATTAGTATCTTTTTTTTTGTCATGTGTTACTTGATAAGGCAAACAGACACAGGGAAAAATAAATATCCTTATGAAAAATCTTTTTTATTTTAGATTATCATTTGCCATATTGGAAATAAATATATATTTCTTCAGATAAATATAATTCTCCTCATTAAATTAATAATGATTTATGCTAATAGTGAGAGTTTTTTTCCTCCTATTTTTTTTCTTTTTTTCAAAACTTTTATGGCTAAATCTATTTGAATTTATAAAATTTTAATTTTACAAAAAATACTGTGCTTGGAACATATATTATTTAATATATCCAGCAAGTCTGGGTTGACAAAATAAATATATTGATCTTTCTTGAGCAAGACATAAAACTTCTCACATGAAATGAAGAAAGTAAAGTACATAAACAGTTTCAAGTCAC
>RJWM01004994.1:59900-95916 GCA_004363535.1 Dasyprocta punctata | reverse complement strand
CTGGTCTCCGCCTTTGTTTATTTCATTCTTTTACTCTTTCCGTGGGCTGCAGTTCTCGTTTTAGATTCTTCTTGGGTCCAGAGGACTCATCTCCCTCTTTTTTCCTTCTCTCTGTTATTATATTAGTTTATATTCCAGCATTTTGATGGTATATTCAGGGAGCCTCCCTGTCACGGTGTCTTCTGGGTGGCCATCTTCTACTGTCAAATTTCAACCATCTCATTGTGTAAACCTATAATCATATCAGATTTGTTGTTGTTGTTGTTGGTTTTTTTTTCTTTCTTTTTTTTTTTTTTTTTTTTTTTTTTTTTTTTTTTTTTTTTTTTTTTTTTTTTTTTTTTTTTGTTTCTCTCTTCTGTGTCCATTTTCTCTTAAATAAAAAAAAAAATTTCATCTCACCAGTCAGAAGGACTGCCATCAAAAATACAGAACAAATTCTGGCAAGGATGTGATATGGGAGTACTCTTCAATACTACTAATGAGAATGTAAGTCAATATGGCTACTATGGAAATTGGTTTGGAGTTTCCCCTGAAACTAAAAGTAGAGCTACCATATAACCCAGTTGTCCCACTGTTTGGTATATGCCCAAAATAGTTAAAATCAGAGTACTGTAGAGATATCTGCATCTCCACATGTTTTACAGCACAGTTCACAATAACCAAGATATGGAGCTAGGCTAGGTGCCCAGTTATGGATGAATAGATAAAGATAATGTGATATATTTACACATAATGGAATATTATTCCACTCCTGATATGGAGGACAATGGAACTAGAGCTGATCATGTTAAGTGAAATAAGTTTCAAAAAGACAAGGATCATGTTTTCCCTAGTATGTGGAATCTTCAGGGGAAAAAAAGATGGCATGAAAGTAGAGGAGATACTGTTTATTAGATGAGGAATGGAATAAAGGAAGGAATGTTTATTTGGGGGGTTAATGAGAAGATGGATATGATAGATGTATGCAAATACCACATTGAAACTCAGTAATTTTTTAAATTAATAGGCACTAAGAAAAATTTTATTTTTAAAATTTGAACACTTAGGTATGGTTGCACATGCCCTTAATCCCAGCACTTGGGAGGCTGAGTTGGGTGGAATGTTGTGAGTTTGTGGCCGGCTTGGGCTACAACGTGAGCAAGGCCGGCCTGATAAAAAAGCAGGGCCAGGAGTTTGGCTCAGTGGTTTAAGCGCCTGCTTGGCAGGCGCAAGGTTGTGAATTTGATTCCGGTACCGAGAAAAAAAAAAAAATTGAACACTTACTGTTGTGGATATAAATGATTTTGGATGCCAGAAAAGAGTTCAGGTCTGAGAGTTGAGAAAAGCCTCAGAACAGGCTAAAGAAAAACCCTTGTTAAGGAGAGTATGCAATGACAGAGCATAAGGAAGAGGAATGCTTTATCATTAGATCCTTGTGGCAGGCAGGACGGTAGTCCCTAAAGATGTCTACAGAACCATCCTGTGCCTGTGTTCTCCCAGATGGCCAAGGGCACTTTGCTGGTTTGACCTTGAGATAGGAAGATCCTAAGTCCTTAATGGACACAACTTTTCTTGGCTGTGGTTAGAAGAAAGTTCTCACAGATAAAGGGTCAGAAGTAGTGTTGCTGTTCAAGTGAAGACAAGAATGAATATGAGCCATAGAGTATAGGTGGCCCCCAGGACTTGGAGGAGGCAAGTGCATAGCCTCCAGAGAGTGACACACCTTGCTGACACTGTGACTTTAGCCCATTGATTCACATTTCAGAGTTGTATTATCCAGATCTGAAAGGTAATACATTTGTGTTGTTTTAACATGTTCGTAGTGGGACCTGTAGTAGTGTTTACTAGAGTCAGATATAGAATAGTGCAAAACACCTGTCTGTACACTGGAGACCTGACAGAGCCAGTCAAGTGCTTGGAACCCACACCAGTGTCCCGTGCAAGTCAATATCAAGGATCTACACTGGAAAGGCCCAAGGGCCAGTGATAGAAGCTGGAAAGTTTGTGCTGGCAGGGTGAAGGATCTGTGCCAGAGGGCTGAGAGTTCTACACTAGAGCCCGGAGACAATGTCCAAAATGTAGATGAGGATTGAAGCTCTCTCAAAGGAAGGCAGCAGCCAAGATCCTTCGACAAAAAATTTCCAGAAAACAGCTTCTTCAAAAATCAGCAGTATACAATCTTCTCCTCTTGTTTATATCATTCAGGCAACTATCCACAGGTGGGTGTTCCATGCCAGAACCACACTGACTCAATTAGCTGGACTTCCCACTTAAGTTGACCATTAATCCACCACAGGGCAATAATTGATGTATCTTGCCACCAGACAACTTGAACCACTGGTGGTACATGCAAGACTGTCCCTTTGGTTAGCTTTTTATTTCATTAGTAAAAAGATCTTGATAAAAGTGATTAGATACATTTGTATTAACAGTAGTATCAGCTGCCCAATGGGACAGTCCTGCATGTAGCACTAGAAGTTCAAGTCAGCAGGAATGTGTTAAGTCCCTACATTTGTGGTTAAAGCACCGAGAGGGAACTAATAAAATGAATAGGTTTTCAGGAGACAAAAGTGCATTTGTCTTGGAGAACTTTTAGATGAATTTCCATAGCAGATGTTTAGGAACGAGATTTGAAACTCCCAAATCTTTTTTATTGTAGCATAACTTGCTCCTAGCAGTACAGGTTATGATCAGAAAGAGACAGAGATCATTTCATTTCTTTAATGTGATGAGTATCTGAAGGAGGAACTCATCAAGAAAAACGAATGCTGCTCACTGTAGAAGATCAGTAATGACAAGTGTACTTTGCAGTTCTTAGAATGAAGTAATGACATGGGCAATGTTAGCATATGTGGCTTCGGATAGTTGCTCTAGTTAAGTACCTCTTGAAAATAAAGTGTGAGAAGATAGTCAGATATCAGAACCCCTCTTTGTCTTCTTTCCCTTCTATATTCCCTACAGATCAGTTATTGTTCATTTGTGTGTGTTCATTATCACATTTCTCGTGTGAAACTTAGATCCTTCACTGGTAGGTTCTGTGCCTCGTCCATCTTGTTTCTAGTGTAGCACATGTAGTGGGCACCATCAGTGTTCGTTAATGATTGTTATGGGAGAGTGATGGTGAAGGAATGGGTCTCATGACTTGCTTCTAAGGATGGTAAAGTAAGGTGCAAACTGAATCAAGCAAAATCATAAAGACAATTGCAGCCTCATCTCACTAGCAAGTAACCAGGGAAATGTAAATTATAATAGTGAAATGCTGGGTGGCTTTTGGTTTTATTCATCATCATTTTAAGATTGATTTTACTGTTATTAATGTGAGATGAGGGACCGTCTCTAACATTGTGTATTAGATATAATGAGTAGTTTTGCTGGTGACCAACATGTCCTTAAAAAATGTTTCTATCTCAATGGCTTGTGACTTACTGTGTCTATTTCTATGAAATACTCATACATAGATATGACTACACCTAAAAGGATGTTCATAGCAGTACTTTTTTCCATTTGTCCCTCCCTTTCTCCCTACATACAAGTGACAAACCACCCATCAGTGGTAAAATGACTGTGTGTATCATTGCTGTGTCTTTGAAAAAGGTATGATGTGCACATTGGCCTCTATTATTTTAGACGTTAAAAAAGAATTTGTCCAAAATATCTGCTATGAGAATTCAGAAAATTGTATATTTCTAGGGCTGGGATAGGTGGAGAAAGGGAGGTTTCAGGGTAGCCAAATATGATTTTATATTTTATAAAATTAGATTGTCATGAGGCTGCAAAGCTAGGATGAGAAGTTAAATGTAATTCAGCTAACTTTAGTTGCATATTATAAACTCATGTCCTGTTACCTGCCTAGGAACTGTCACATTTCTAAATGTGTATATTCCAAAGGTACAGTATACATGTATTTGAATGTTTCTACGAAAATGGTAGCATTTTAATGTCTGATGAATATGTTAAGTAGTTCTCAGAGATATTTGTTGAGTTATCCAGAACCATATATTTGGTTCTTTTCCTGGGGTCATTAGTGATGGCATCCAGAAAAGTGGTATTTCCCCTAGGTGGTGTGATTGGTAACAAATTTAAGTATAAAGATTTCTCCCTTGTAGGGCCTTAATACTTGTCATTGGGCATGGAAAGATATACGCCAGGTGAACTGACATAGGTGATTAGAGATAGAGGCATAAAATGATAATGAGATAAGTTGCTCCTGAATCTTAGTAGAAATGAACTGTAAGTAGGTGATGTGAGAAGCCAGTGCTGCACCAAATGTAACCAGCATTGGTGGGCAGTGCTGTGAACTGAAAGAGTTGATGTGATACATTGTGCTGAAACTAGGGTAAGTAGTGTTACAGGTGTGCAGTGCATGTGACCTGAAAGCAGTAGTGTGTAAGATCTGTATTCAGCCAAGGGTGACTGGCATTATTGTGCAGTGACTATGAACTGAAAGGGTTGATGTAGCACATTACTGCACCAGGGGTGACTGGTGTTGGTGTACAGTGACTGAACTGAAAATGTTTGTGTGTCAGACCTGTGCTGTACCAGGGGTGACTGGCATTAGTGGCCCTGGCTTTTGAACTTGCTGAGTTGAAAGAGGAAGAGAGAGGCATTTTTGTTGAAAGTATCAAATGGTGCCAGCCCCCTTCTTCTGTAGCTTAGGGATGTATGTGTTGGCATGGAGAGGTTGCAGAAGTCACCTTAAAGAGAATCATTAAAGTGTTCCTGAGCTACTTTCTGTGGCTCAAGACAACCCTAGGGGGGCTGGTGCTGGGACTTCCCTCTTGTCATGGCTCCCGAGTGCCAGTATTAACTCACCCTTCCCCCTCCCTTCAAGAAACCCAGACAGCGTCCAGTTCCTTAGTCTGAGGATGCGTTGGCCTTGCCATGCTTGTGTAAGGGAGAAAAAGAAAAGCAAGAAGCAGTTGAACTTACTAATCAAGTGCAATGTGAAATAAACTTAAGGAACAAGCCAGTGAGGAGGTACTGAATGTAGAATAGTAATATAACAAACTCCACCAATCATCTTTTTCAGAAGAGTTCAAAATTGATTGCCAAAATTCCAAATTTTGGGATAACAACATTTGCTAACAATCTACAAGTGTCTGCACTGCTTGGGGAGAAATATGAAGAGAGACTGCATTTTTGATCAGAGGCAAAGTGACAGGATTTGAAGATATAAAATGGGGTTACAGAATAGATTTTTATTTTGATGAAACTCCTTACTTTGAAAATGAAAGTTCTCTCCAAAGGGTTTCATCTGAACAAGAGTGGTGATCCATCTTCAAAGTTCACTGAAATCAAATGGAAATCTGAAAGGACTTGAGAAAATGTTCAAGCCATGTACTGACTAAAGCTAATAGGAAGAGACATATGAAGAACCTGAGCACTTCTCTGCCTAGTTTACTAACCATTCTGATGCAGGTGCAGATGAGTTATGGGAGATCATCAAAGATGATATTTGGCCATATCCTTTGCAGTACTATTTCGTTCCTGGTATAGATGACAAGGAAGGGGAAGGAGATGATGATGGAAGATACTGATGAGGAAGAGGATGATAATGCAGGTAAAGCAGGTGAAAGTGATGATGAAGGGCAGAAAGGAAAGGAGAATGAGGAAGATGACTGACTAATTGAACACTAATGGATTCCAACCTTTTTTTCTTTAAAAAATTTTTTTTTCTTCAGTCCCAGGGAGCAAGTACTCAGTTACCCTCTTCTTAAGGTCTCTTTTTCTCACATGTTGTGGTCCTTGACTTACAGAGGAGATACCTTGAGCAGAATACAACGAGAAGAGTCTATACAACCTTCTGTTCTAAATTTATTTTTATCCCTTCCTGTTGAACACAACCTATGCAATCACATCATTGTGTTTTGTGGGAAAAAAGAAAACTCTTCTGCCCTCTTTGCTCTGCTGGAAGCTTAAGGGTTCTATGCTCCTGTATAACTACAGAATTCTAGCTTTTTTCTCTTTTCTCTGTATATTTGGCTCACAGATTACGCTGTGTCTCTAAGTACCAACATGTTCATATCTACTTTTTCTTATTTAAAAAACAAAACTTTAAAAAGTGGGATATAGAAGGTCAGCAAAGGGTCGTTTTTGAGATATTTTGGTGCATTAAGCAGGCATTTGACAACATGGCTTTTGGCATGTTTAATCGTAACATTAGCAGACATCCTTGCAATTCAAGATGATACTTATAAAATAAAATTCTCTGCTAATAATGACTTGAGTTCTGCCACACTGTGGGAGAATCAGCAGAACCTGTAGGGTCATATTTGGAATTGCCATTCTTTATTGTAATTTTGTTGGTTTATTTTTAAATTCTTTTCTTTTGTGTTCACTGGAAAGGAAAAGGTGTTGCATAGTTTTAAACTTTCAGAGTGTCCAAGTTGCTTTGTTACAGTGAAACTACATGTGTACACAAAGAAAGAAAGAGTTATTGAAGATGCTTCCCCGCCACAAGATTCACAGGTTGGCAACACTGACTGATCTCAGCTCCCACTGACTCCTGTTCACTAGACACCTTTGTATAGGGTACAACGTTCTGTCATCTATAGTGACTGAGGATTTCTGGTCTTTTGTCAAAAAGCCAGAAAAGACCTTTTTTGACTATCTCAGTTCTACATAGATGTCTGTAGTCTTCTTTGTTTTTGGTGATGGTTGGAATTGAACCCAGGCCTTCGCACCGAGCTATGTACCCACAGCCTCGTTTTTTTTTTTTTTTTTAATTGTTTAGTTTTGAGAAAGGGTCTCACTAAGTAGCTAAGTTGCCCAGGCTAGGCTTGAACTTGTGATCCTTTTGTCTCACCTGTCAAGAGTGTTTGGGTTATAGGCATACACCACGATGCTCATCTTTTCTGTCTTCATGAGAGTTCGTATTTCTTATGAATTTGTTTTGGACTCTTGCAGCCTGGTACTTTTTTTCATGTTCTCTGATACATGTCTGTCCCCTCTGTCCTTCCCTCTATACCTTTCTGCTACTACGTATATTGATATGAGACTTCTAACTGGCGTTGTGTCTTCTAAAAGGGAGCTTGACTGCCTCATCCATTCAGCATGTGGTCAGGCCTGTCATGTGCAAGTGACAAGGAAAAGCACAATGCAACAGCATGTGCACACATTGTATCATATAGTTTCATTATATGGTACATACTGTGATTTTTATCTTTTATGGGGAGGGCTGGGAATATCTTTACTATATTATTAGCAGCATCAGGCTATAGTAAAGAATTATTTCTTGCATATAGGAAAATTTAAAATGTATCTTGTAAGTTCGCCCTTTTGGAGCTATCCCACATTGAGGCAAGTGCCATGTAGGAGGCAGTTGTAATGCTTTCCTTCCCATAGCACCATGAGAAACCTCACTTTCCCTGGTGACTTCATTTGAATGCAGCCTTCTCTGAATCATGGGGAATATGCACTGTTAGCGTCCAATTTTGGTTATTTTATTTTGGGAGGGGTAGTTTTCGATTTCATATAGATGTGTAGACAGCAGATAGGACATGGATTAGGCACAAGAAACATGGCCTTAATTACATTTTTGAATGTGTAGATTTTTAAAAAAGGATGTTAATGTTGCGGCCTGATACCACAAAATAGCGGCTCCTTAGTTCAGAAAATGTAATTTGCCTTTGGGATCAGTCCTGAGAAAGTGCTAACCAAAGGATGACTGGTGTGCTTTTGACAGGTTTGGGGATGATACAACAGTGGAATTGCAGAAATGTATTTCTAAGGTTGTATGCCGTGTTTATCAATAAAGAATTGGGAAGTGCATTCTTTTTGTTTTAAAAAATTTTCATTGCTTATAAAATGCTATTTGAGAAGCAGAGACTTCTGTGTAATTTTAAGTAATTTATTTAACTTGATGCTCTTTTGCCAAAGATTGCTGATAATTAACTAAAGACAGAGATTTATTTTTTTTCAGCTTGTAACAGTCATTTCTGTGGGGGTATGTTCTAGGGCATCATTCAGAAGATAGTGGACAGTCACAAAGTAAAGCACGTGGCCTGCTATGGATTCCGCCTCAGTCATCTGCGGTCAGAGGAGGTTCACTGGCTTCATGTGGACATGGGTGTCTCCAGTGTGAGGGAGAAGTATGAGCTCGCCCACCCACCAGAGGAGTGGAAGTAAGATGCAAACCTACTGTGATATGACCTCACTTGATGTGTTGTGCATTTTAAAAACACACAAGGCAATAAATGCATATGCTTAATTTTTATATTGCTTATTATTCTGACCTCTACGTAAAGAAAATTGGTAGTGAATATTAACTAGTGTCCCCTTATAGCCTCTGTTAAGTCTCCTTTTGGGGAACATTAAATCGTTATTCTTTGAGACATCTGAATTCATTCTGTAGAGATGGTCTTTTGTTAGACATGCTTCTCAGTGCTACTTTGCTCTATATAGAACTCAAACCTTTATTCTTTACTTTCTGATTCATTGTCATTCTTTCTTGTAGCAGAGCTTGATGTGCCTCTGAGGAAACTATACACATTTATCTTACTCATGGAGTACACAACCTTGTGCCCAGCAGTCTATTGCTTAACTAAAAAGAATGGATATGTATTTGATACTCATACTGTGATTGTGATTAGGAATCATGACTTTTACTGAAACATTATTGAAACTCAAATTTCAATGTAATTATAAGGATTCTTACTACCATATGCAAGAAAAGAATCACTGTAATTGTCCTTTATTACTAGTTTTCTCCAAGTAATTTTTTCCATCTTTAAGTAAATCAGTCTGTTGGAAATTGTCTTACATACTTTTGAGAGAAGTAAAATTTGTAAAAATGGTCCTCTTCTATATAGGTCCTATTTATAGATAATGTTGTAGGAATAAAGATAATCGTAGATTGAAAAATGGATTAGTGAGACAAGACATAAGAGAATCCCCCACATTTGCTACATTGCCTACTGTCATCTTCCAAAGAGATGCTCAGGTTGCCCACTGGAGGCCTGCAAAATCTACGAAACAATACTAGCATTTAGTTGCTTAATGTTCCTTAGTTGCTATCAATTTAGCCAGACCTCCGAACCAGCAGGTTCCTTGGGGGCAGCAGGGAGGGGGTGCGGGGTGGGGCGAATTCTCTTCTGTCTTGTCTCACTGTTTTGCTTTACTATGATCATTATTATTATTATTATTATTTGCTTTATTTTATATTCTGTGTGTATTGGTTTTATTCTGTTTTGTTTTTGGTTCAATTCTACTATACCTATTGGAATGGTCAGCTATTCTGAAGATAACAAGTTATACTATAGTAGCTATTGTGTTCACATGTTTCTTCGAAGTTCTGTACCAGTTCTACCGCTTTGTTTTGATTGACTTTGTTCTGTTAATGTTCTGTTGGATTTTACTATCTTTAAAATAAAAAATTTAAAAAATCTATTAAAAAACTTTAAAAAAAAAAGGATTAGTAACTTTTAGTCCATGGGTCCATGGATCTACACCAGTTAGAGTAGATATTCTAAAGCGTGGTAAGGTGAATAAACCTGAAGTGAAACACAATATTTTTTCTAGGTACAGAGTTCATCAGAAAAACATAGTTGTATTTTTACATTTGTCAAATAGCTGGAACTAAACTAATAAAATATTTCTGGGGAATATGGTTTGGTTAATCTAGATTAATGACTAGTGAAGATTTGACTTCTTATCATTTAGTTAAGCAGTTAAGTGCTTAAAAACAAGAATGTCTTGAAAATCAGCTAAAAATGCTGATATAAAAATTTAACACTTTTATTATCTTCATTTATATGGACATGTCAGAGGCAGACTTCATTCTGATCATATTCTTAATAAAACGCTCAGTGAATCTAAATGTTTGCATTTACAAGGTTTAAGAATTTGTTTTAACTTAAAGAACCTTTTTTCAAGTAAAATTAAATAGGAATTGCCATTGATAAAACAGTGTATTAGATATAGCTGAGAATTAGTAACAAAGGAGGTAGAACTGAGAACACCCTTAAAATTTTGCACAGAATGATGAACAGATGGCAGATATGAAAAAGAAGTTTATATAATATAAAGAATAAGGGGGCTAAGGCCAGAGATATATATAGCTCAGTGGCACGGTGCCTGCCTGGCAAGTGTGAAGTCGTGAGTTCCATTCCCGGTACAAAAAAAGGCGGGGGGGAATAAGGAGGCTAACCCATTTCTAATACAAACTCTAAGAATATAAAAGGTTTAGAACGTGGAAAACAATCTTGAGATAATAGATGAGAATATTTTTCAATCAACGAAATGATATGAGTCCTCAAGTACAGGATTACCATAAAAATCCCAATTAGCAGGTTGCAATCAAATAGTTACCAGCAAACCAGACAGGTTATTAAGGGAAATCAAAGAAAAATTTTTGCTTTTTAGCAACAGTAACAATGGCCAAGAGAACAGTAGAAAAATATGTTCAAAGCAGTGAGAAAAAAGTAACTGGAAACCTACAATTGCTTACTCAATTTACCATTGAAAAATCTGGTATAATAGGCATATCTCCCTCTGAATTTGATGGCAAAGGAAACTTAAAAAATGCCCTAGGAGAAAAGAACTTTGAAAGAGAGTTTCAGATGCAAGAATGAAAACATTGGATAAATCTAAACATGTGTTGGCTCCATAGGACAAAAATAATATGAACTCGTTTTCAGTTTGAAGAATTCTCATGTAAAATGTAGGAATTCTTACATAAAACAACCTGTAACAGCAAATAATGACCAGAAGAGACAAAGAATCATGTTACTCTGTTGGTATCATATGAAAAAAGTTCTTAAAACTTTATTTTAAGAAACATTGGCTGGGGGCATAGCTCAGCAGCACAAGCACCTGCGTGGTAAGTACAAGGTCATGAATTTGATCCCTGGTGTGAAAAGAAAAGAAACATTATTAAGTATTTAGAATGCAGTTATATAATAATAAAGGCTCATTTTATCATAAATTTAAGGAGTATTTTTTATTTATCTTCCTAGATACTACAGTATTCTGGTTTTCCTCCTGCTTCCATGGCCTTCTTGGTGGTCCCAGTTTAGGGTGCTCCCATAACCTCTTCTTGCTCACCCTCGTGGTCTCCCTAGACCTGCCTTTGACATTAAACTTACATTTGTTGGTCACAGATTCTCTAGTGTTGCAAACAAGACAAAATAAAGCAGAAACCCTGGAAAGTGTCTCTGCAAGGCAAACTTTGCTTCTACAGAAGGGTGTAGCTAGAAGAAGCAAGCCCACCAAGTGGGTGGTCCACTCAGTTTTCATCTCTAACATGCTGTGGCCACTGTGCCTTGCTCCACTGGTGAGAATGTCGCCTCACCATGTTACACGGTTGGCTAGTTTAGTGAGATCATAGTTGATAGGCAGAGTGAGTTCTGCAGTCTGGAAAGCCCTCTGTTACAAAGTTTTATGGCAGGTGGATTGGCAAGTAGCCCTTTGTCTCAAGTTTTCAAGGAATGGTGAAACAAGCACATGTACATTTTATAAAGACAGGATTGTACAAAGATAGAGATTCTTTAAATTGGAATTATTTTAACTATCTTTTGACAGAAGAGGGTACCTTTTCTCACACATTTACTTGGATGAACACAGAGAAAGTAACAAGTTAGTGCAGTCACCCATGTAAAAGTCCTAAAATATTTTGTTGGTTGATAGGGGAGATGGAATAGCACAAAGCTTTGGCTAGGGATCTTTTTCATAGTATCACTGAAGGGATGTGTTGGATTTTAAGAGTGTAAGGCATCCAGTTAAATATGTGGATAATTTCTGTGTAGAAACTTCCAATAACTTGTGATTGCACTGGGCCAAAATTTGAGAGGTTCTTTTCCCATGCAGTCCTCTCTCCAGCTGTTGCTCTCCTTCCCCATTCTAGTGATATTGATCCTTTGAGTTTCAGTTTCTCATTTAACTTTTTAATACAGTTTAGAATTGCTTATAAATACTCAAGATGGACACTAATTAGATGATTTCTTTTCTCTTGCCAGCTTTGTTAATTGTTAAATTGGATAGGCCTATGTAACCTTTGGCTTTTGTTTTACCTCCCCTTTTGCTTTTGTCTCTTACCTTTTCACTTACCCTAGTTCTAGTCCCCTGACTTTATTATTTGCTTTTGAACATTGCCTGTTTGTGTGACTGCTGGGTATTCTCTTTTGACCTTTCTGGCCTTATTGGGTTCTGCCTCATTCAGGGTTAGGGCTTTTGTGACTTCCATGGCTTTACGTGTTTGTTTGTTGTTCCCCTTTGGGGACTTTGGCTTATTCATTATTTTATTTTTATTTCTAGTCATGCCTGGTATAAAATAGGTATACAGTAAAAATATCTGAGTAAAAATTGAGTGAATTAATGTATTGATAATGTAATTGTGAAATAAAACAAAAGAGAAAACAATATGATGATATATAACCTTGTATTTCAACTAGTAACCAAACAATATTAGATTAAGTTAATATAAATTTGCTTATTTTTATTCATATTTTCTAATGTGTTTAACTCATAAATAGCCATTTAGATCTTGCTTGATGTGTATTCTATAATTTTGATAGTGTTTTCATTATTAATCTGTATCCAGAGGATTATTTAGAGGTATGTTGTTTAGCTTTAAGATATGTATTTTTAAAAATGCTTATTGGGTATTGATTTTTTAAATTGCAGTATAGGAAGACTAACATTTTTGTGATGTTAATTTTTTTGCCCTATTGAAATGATTCTTTGTACCTTAGTATTTACTTGATGCTTTTATCCTTTTAAAAGAATGTATATTCTTGTAACTATAAAGGGCATGTATTGGTGTGGATTTTTTTCAAGCTTATTTTTACAGTACTTAAAGGTTATGGTGTTTGTATTTTGTCTGCTTGAGATGTATCCAGCTATAGTTTTTGATTTGCTTCTTTTTATATTTATTTATTTAGTCTCTTTTTGAGATAGGGTCTTGCTATGCTGTTCAGACTGACCTTGAGCTCACTTTGTAGCCAGGCTAGTCTAGAACTTTTAAGGCTCCTCTTGCCTCAGCTTCCTGAGTGCTGGGATTATAGGCATGCACCAAAATGTCTGGGTACTGATTTGCTTATTTTTATGAGTAATTCTGTATTCTGATTCCTTTTGTGTGTATGTGTGTGTGGTTTTTGAGACAGGGTCTCACTATGCAGTTTGTGCTCGCCTTGAGCTCACTTTGTAGCCCAGGCTGGTCTCAAACTCACAGTGATCCTCCTGCCTCAGTCTACCGAGTGCTGGAATTATGTATTCTGACTCTTACTGATTTTATGACTATATTCTTAACAACATAAAAGTTCATGATTATAATTACAATCTCTTCATCTATACTTATTGTTGTCAGTAATAGTGACCCTTTTTTACATGTCTCTAGCCAATAGCATATTGGATTTTGGTTCTTTTTTTCTTTGAATTGTAGCCCATTTAATTAGAGATATGGCCATTTTTAGTTACATTCTTTACTTTTGCCTCTGGAGGCAGTCAGTATTCTGACTTCCGACAGTAATTTTTTTGCTTTTCATTGGAAATGATCTATTTCTGTACTTTTTAAATCTGAGATCAAGATCATTTGTTACGTGACTCAGAAAACAGGAGGTGGTACTTTGTTCAGCTCTTAAAGCAGCATTATACTGATCATTGGTAGTGTTCTCAAGCAGAGCACACCTTTTTGGTAGCGTATAAGGTTTTTGGAACCATGAAATTGAGCAGTTGGCTAACTCTCAAAAACAGGAATGGGGTGGCACCAGTTGCGGAATCATGGTGAGGTTCAGCTGTTCCTGACTGGTCAGTATTTAGAAGCACATTCTTTAGCGTCAGTTACTGTTTGGAGGTTGGGGATACTGTAGTTCAGTGGTGGAGCCCTGGCAGGCCCTGCATTCAGTCCCAGCAAATCATTGTCCTGCATCATACATGCAAATCTCTCAGTGTTCCTGTTTGACTGAATTGGAGAAGGAACTGCCCTACATAGTTGATCTAGAGGTATATGTCCATTGAGGCATGTTATCAGTTGATTGATTAAACATGCTTTAGAATTAGTTTCTGTTGGGTCTGTGGCTGTACGACTACGTATTTATTGACCATCCTGGTTTAAAACTGATTCTCCCTCGTATTTATTACCATAGTTATAGAACTCCTATACTTATAAGTCCGATTGTTCTGTGCTTGTGGTAATAAGTATCCACGAGAACCAGTTTGAGTGTGGGAGTTTTAAAATTCTCAACATATATTGAAATTTGCAAATGTAGTACACGGAAGTTCTGCGTACCCTCACCCGCTGTCTTAGTTACTTTCCTCATTGCTGAGACACAATACCCAATACAGCAAAGTAAAAGACAGAAGGTTTATTTTGGTTCATGAATGCATGAGGCTCTTGGAGAACCTCTAGATATAAACTATAACATTTTGTCCCTGTCCCTGAAGAGATTCACATGCATCCTTTTATGCAAAATGCATTTATTATATCTGTAAAATTTGCCAAAGTCCTAACAGTTTTACATTGCTGAAAAGACCAAGTCCAAAGTCTTTTCCAAGACTTTTCAAGGCTCACTGTTAGCTTTGAGCCTCTGTACAAATCAGTACAGTGCACAGATAGGGCAAACAGTCTGATTCCAAAAGGGAGGAATAGAGGGATAGAAAGAAACTGGACCAGAGTAAGACCAAAACCTAGCAGGGCAAAAATTAAATCCCATGCTTCCGTGTCCAGCACTCAGGGCAAGTTGTGATGAGATGTGAACTACAAAGAGCTTGGGCTTGGGCATCCTTGTTCTTATTGCATTGTTGGTAGTTGTATCCTGCATGGCCACTCTCTTGTGCTCGTTTTGCTCACTGTTTGTTACCTTGCTTAGACATTCCATGTTTCTGGCTTCTCCAACTCTGCTGGGTCTCCACAGCACTTTGGGCTTCACTGTCACAGCTTCACACACTGTCTTCTCAGGGGCACACTGTCTAGCTTCCCACGTCTTTTATGAAATCTTTGTGGATGCCTTCCTGACCCCACAATCCTTGCATTCTGCATAACTGTAAAACCTGTACCATGTAGGTAACACGATCTACCACCACTTAAGCAGTGGCCAGGTGTCTTGGTAACCTGGTTCTAGAAATCTCTAAGTGCCTGGATGGCCAAGCACTATAAACCAAATCTTGGGGAACAAATTCCCTAGGCTGCAGTTCTAGAGCACTGTGCTCCCAGAGTTTAGTGCAAAGCCTTTCACTTTCGTACTTTTGAGCCTGCAGAGATTGGGGCCTTGCCCTTCAGCCATTTTTCCTATTTTCCTAATCATTTTTAGCTCTCCTCTACTCTATATTTGCTGGCCCTAACCTTATAGAAACTCCCATTCTGGCTAAACTCAAAACTTTCAGCTGTGCCTTTTGCTGTTGATCTTCAGTGTAGAGCTTACTAACGGCCCCAACGATGTCTGTGCCACACCCTTGAACGTTGAACCACTTGAAATTTCCCCTGCCAGATGAGTTATTCTGACACCCTTAATCTTAGTCTCCCATGAACTCTCAGGAGAGGAGCAAAATGTCAACAGATTTTTTGCTACAGAACACCGCCAGTGGCCTGGAGTCCTTGTTCCCAGCTGAAACCTCATGAGCCTAACCTTCACAGTCTGCATTGTTATCAGCATTTTGGTCTTTTGAACTCTGACCAGAATCCCCCATCAAGTTCACATCACAGCATTTTAGGGTTGCTTTTCTAGCCACTGTCTTCAGACCTTTCTAGATTTTCCGCAAACCAATTCCAAGGGCTTCTGAACCATGTGGTCAGGTAGCATTGTAGCAATCACTCTACTTCTGATACCAAAAATCTGTAACAGGGTTCACTAAAGGAACCGATTTAAAGTGTATATAAAATATTTACTAAATAAGCTTACAGTGGACCCCCATGGATTTGAGGTTGAAGAATGCAAAATGGCTGTCTGTGCGTTTGGGAGGCAAAGGCCTTGAGCTCATTGTAGGGTCCAGTTTGACTCTGTGACAGAAAGCTGAGGGTCCTGCACTGGAAGACTGAACAGTCTGTACTGAAAGTCTGAAAGAACTGGAGAAAAATATCCAAAAGTGATAGTGAAGACTGGAGCTGTTCCGAAGAAGCAAAAGAAAACTTATCCTTTTTTATTTCATCCAGGCTACAAGTTTATTGGTTGGTGCCACCCACATCTGGGGTGGGTCTTTCATCCTTATTTTGTAGCCTGTATGTCAGTCATCCACAAACACACCCAGAACTGTTCTCCACTAATCTGTTAGGTATTTCTTTTTTTCTTTTCTTTTCTTTCTTTCTTTCTTTTTTTTTTTTTTTTTTTTTTTTTTTTGTGGCACCAGGGGTTGAACTCACAACCTTGCGCCTGCCAGACAGGCACTTAAGCCACTGAGCCATACTCGGGGCCCCAGTTTTTTGAGGCAGGGTCGCACTATGTAGCTCAGGCCAGCCTCGCACTCACATTGTAGCCCAAGCTGGCCTTGAACTCACAACGCTCCTCCTACTTCAGCCTCCCAAGTGCTGGGATTAAAAGGTGTACACCACCACGCCCGGCTCTGCTAGGTTGTGTTTTTTTTTGTTTTGTTTTGCGGCACCTGGGATTGAACGCACAGCCTCATGCCTGCCAGACAGGCGCTTGAAGCCACTGAGCCAAACTCCCAGCCCTTCTGCTAGGTATTTCTCTTTTTTTTTTTTTTTTGCGGCACCGGGGATCGAACTCACAGCCTCGCACCTACCAGACAGGCGCTTAAGCTGCTGAGCCAAACTCCCGGCCCTGGTTTTTTTGAGGCAGGGTCGCACTATGTAGCTCAGGCTGGCCTTGTGCTCACGTTGTGGCCCAAGCCGGCCTCGAACTCACAACGCTCCGCCTACCTCAGCCTCCCGAGTGCTTGCTAGGTATTTCTTAATGTATTTAATTTGACATCAAATTATCACACCCAGCTTTGCTAAATTTATTTAAAATTCCAATCATGGCACAACTATTAAAATCAGAAAATTAACATCAGTATAGTTTATTACTTGATCTACAGGCTTTATTGATGCCATGGTTGTCTCTTCATATCCCTTCCCTGGTCCAGAAACCAGTTGAAAGTACCATTTTGGCAGTTCACTATCATGTCTCCTTAGGTCTTCTCTAATCTGGGTCATTTCCTCATATTGTGTGTGTTGTTCATAATCTTGATATTGTTGAAGGATACTGACTGGCTCTTTGTATTATGCTCCTTGATTTAGTTTTGTCTGGTAATTTTTATTATTAAGGTTTTGCAGTTTTGGCAAAATTCCCACAAACATCTTGCTCTTGTATCCAAGAAGTCTCTAATAACCGGAACTCAGTTTAAATCATTTGTTTAAGGAGGAGATAAGGCAGTTTTTTTTTCCACTAAGAAGTTACTGTTTATCCCTTGTAATTAAGAAATTTCTTTTGAAGAATATTGTAACTTATATCTAGATGTCTGCCCGAAGTCTCATGTGCTCATGTGTGAGACTTTTCAGAGGTGCCTGGATCAGGGGCATGTGAATATGAATTAAGGTTGTGTGAATATGCATTAAGAATATGTGATAAGGGCCGGGAGCCTGGCTCAGTGCCTTAAGCGCCTGCCCTGGCAGGCGCGAGGTTGTGAGTTCAATCCTCGGTGCCGCAAAAAAAAAAAAAGAATATGTGATAACTAAATTAATCCACTGATTGTTTTAGCATAGTTTTGGGTGTGGATAATTGGAAGGCCCACTCTGGGTTTGGGTGACACCAACCAATAGGCTTGGAGCCTGAATGGAATAAAAGGAAAGAGAAGTTCAGTGATGCTGCTTTGGTGCTTCCTACCTCCTCTGCCATGGACTCTTTCTCCTCTGCCATAGCATCCTGCCTTGGAGCTAGCCAACTATGGAGTTAAACCTCTACAAAGTGTCAGCTAAAATAAACCTTTCTTTCTTTAACTTGTGAATGTCAGGTATTTTGTCCCAGCAATGAGGGGGTAACTAAGACCAGGGAATACATTGTGATATGCTGATATCCTGATTTTCATTATGTTTTCATCTTCTAATCTTAGCATTCATTGATGATTCTGTCTTGCAGTGATTATTAACTATAGTTTTTCCAAGTGATACAGTTTTATTTCTATCTTCCATTTTTTAAAAATTGCAAGTTTTATTAGGATACTAAGCTGTCCGTATTATGTTGCTTATGGGGGTCATCTGTGTTTTTGTGAAGTTGTGCCTTGTCAATTTCATCTTACAAAATGGGTAGCTAATCTTAATATCACAGTTGTTAGGTTTAGTTCTTGTTAATTCAGTTTAATTTTCTAAAACATTCTATTCTCTCAGCATTATTAGTTGGTTACGTTATGGGTACTTTAGTGTTGGTAGTTGACTTTAAGATTGAGGAGCATAGATGATAGTAGTACTAATAGGAATATATGGCCTAGAAGTAGGAGTGAAAAGATGATTTTATTTTGGCCACATACTTATATTGTATTTGGGAGTTAACAGTATATGTAAGGATGCAGTTGGATGTTTAATAGAAGTGTAAGGAGAACAGTGAAGGGAGAGAGGGTGTGAGGCTGTGGCTCTAGTTGGGGCAATAGGATGTGGCATTAGATATTACAGTTTAAGGACTAATGAGCGATGATTAGACAGCAATTAGGTGATGCTGAGCAACATTTCAGGAGGGTTTTGTGTAAAGTATGCTAGTTTATAGTGTGTTAAAGCAGCATAAACCATAGGAAGCTTTTCTTAGTTTTATTCTGCATTTGAACATTCATGTATGTTTTTGCCATGGGACCTTGAGAAAATTACATAATTCCCTACAGGTTTTTCTTTTTTTTTTTTTTTATCTTTTAAAAAATAGGGTTATTATTTCTCACTAAGTCTGTCAGTTGCCTTCTAGTCTCCCCATTTCTACCTTGTGGCCCCTGTTGTATGTTCTCCATGGTGCAGTCTGCCAAAAATAGCCTATAGCATCAATATTTGCTCAGGGAATTTCACTTGCTTCCTTTCTCCACAAGAAAGAGCCCATGGTCATGACTTGCACTGGCTTGTGTTACCTGTTGTTTGCTGCCCTCATTTGTGCTCATGTTCTCAATTTTATCCCCTCTGGCTGCATGTGCCTTTTCAAGTGTCCTCTAGTCCTATGACCTTTACACAGTATGTACCCTCTGATTGGAGCTCTTCTTTCTGCACATGACTACATATCTCATTCCCTTCCTTGCCTCCCTCATTTAAATCTGTGCTTAGAGATCACTGTGTCAGAGTGTCCTTGACTGAGTACTCTGTATAAAACAGTATTCTATCATGTAGTATTACCTTTACATTGCTTAATTGTCTTTGTAACATTTACTGTGACCTTTCACAGGTTTGCATATTTGCCGTCTGACTTGTGCCACTAAGATCACAAGCTTTCTGAGACCAGCACTTTGCCTCCCTGTCTGTGCCTAAGATGTGATTGGTGCTAAAAAAAAAAAAAAAACAAAGTTTTTGTTGAGTAAAGATTAACAGTTTCCCTTAGAGATTTGTTCACTATAGTATGGTAGTAACTGTTCCAGCAGCCTCATGTTTACAGACTTACTGTTTCTCCTAATGTCCTTAAGAGGAAATAGAGGCTCAGAAACATATGGACAGTGAGTAAGGAGGGAATTCCAGTATAGGTAATCTTGAGTGGGAGCCCACATTCTTTCTGTTTCTCAAAAAAGAAACCATCTGTATAAAATATTTATTTAAATTTCTCTCATACTAAATATTCAATAAATACTTAGTTGATACCAGTATCGTTGGTAGCATTAGGATGCTGACTGTGAAGCCATGCTATCTATTGTGTGGATTTGGAGCTCAGTTTTCTTATCTTTAAACGGGTATAACGTTAATACTGAAAACCTTCTGTAGCCTTTTTGAATCCTGAGCATGTAACCCTGGAGTGGGTTACTAACTCTTGGTGAGCATCATTTCTTTATATACAAAATTGAAGTAATTGCATTTCTGATCTCTGATCTTTACACTGATGAGGAGAAGTAGTGTGTGTAAAGTAGTTAATACCTGGCAAGCCAAAATAGATGAAATATGTTATGTTTTAGTAAATAATTGTCCAATGCAGAATATATCCAGTAAACTGTTATACTCTAAGAGCAAATGTGAAATGGAACCTAATTGTTTGGTAACTGTGTATTTTAATTATGCAGAACTGATATATCCTGAGTACATTTTGAACTATTCTTCCTGAAAGATTTCATTAAGCTAGTTGTGGTGGCACATGGGTGTAATTGCAGCACTTCCTGGAGGCTGAGGCATGATGATTGGAAGTTTAAAGCTTGGGCAACTTTATGACTTAACGAGACATTGTCTCCAGATAGATAGACACATACATGGATAGGTCTGTACCTCAGTGCAAAGGTCTTGAGTTCAATTTCCAGTATCCCCATTATTAAAATTTTTAAAAATAATAAACATACACCATTAAGAAAGGCAAGCTTCTTGGTGGAAGAGGATATTTACTATCTCATCTCCAGAATACACAAAGAAAACTTGCATTTCAGTAGAAGGTAGTGGGAGAAAAGGCTGACAGTCTAATAGAAAAAAATTGGATGAGAGGTAGAACAGTTATTTCACAAAAAGAGATCTGTAAGGAGTCTAATAAACATGGAGAAGCACACATTTTTATATTTCATGAAGGAAATCCCAATTCAAGCCACCATGTATAATTATATTATGCAGAGTAAGTAGAATAAACAAGTTAGAAAATACCACGTAGAAGTTGAGGAATCAGGACACTCTAATGATGCTGGTAGAAGTGAATGATTCTGAATTGGCATGCTGTGTAGTAATTACTGCAGAAATTCATGTTTGTATTTGTTATGACCCAGTGATCGTGCTCCTAGATATATGCACAAGAGAAATGTGTACATATGTTCACCTGAAGATAATATATGAAAGCATTCATTGTAGATAGACACACACAAAGAAAAAGAAAAAGTACAGAGAACATTCTGGTAAAGCTTATTTTAACTGTGAAACTTGGTTTCCTGAGCAAGTAAATTGTGTTTTTATGGGTAGCAGAAGGGAAAAAGAGCGTTTCTAATAATCAAATTGTCAAACAACTCTCTTGGCCTTTTGCTGTACTGAGGATAAGTAATTGTTTTGTGTTGTACAGTGCAGTACATTTTCAGCTGAGATTAAACAACTACTGGCTATGGAAGCCTCTTCCTAGCACATTGTTGAGGGATCATTGCTATACACCAAAGACAAAGACTATAGGACTCCTGATGATGTCAGTTCACACCTGGGGGAAGCTTGTGGACAGTGGCAGGACTGAGGATGGTACTTTCTTTGGGCAGTGGTAGAGAGTGACTGCTGGGGCTGGAGAACTGTGGACTATCTTCTTGCTGTGGCTCCTTGCAGAACCACTGGGCTGTAGCATGCTTTAAAAAGGAATACCTGTTTTGTTCTGAAAATAAATATTTCCATTTAACAATTGATTATATCGTATTTCAAAATTATTGGCATTGCTGTGCATTAATATTCTAATTGTAGACTATGAGAAAATTATTTCTAATTGTTTTGTGAATTATTTTTAGATATGAACTAAGAATTCGTTATTTGCCAAAAGGATTTCTAAACCAGTTTACTGAAGACAAGCCAACTCTGAATTTCTTCTATCAACAGGTATAAGAGTGCTTTAATATACTTGTTTGTTTAATGTTATTCATTACATATTTTTATTTGACAGTTGAATTAAACCTAACATTTGAGAGAATATAAAATCACTGTATGACATTGAGAATCTTTTAAACATTAGGAAATTTCATAAATTTTTGATACTTGGTGAACTTTTGTATGCTTGGACAAATCTTAAAAGATACTTGTTTATGTGAAGAAGTTAAGTTCATGACCATTGTTTTGTCTTTAATTCAAGCAGAGTTATTATTTCTGAAGTAAAAAATTTGTTACATAAAAGTCATCTGGGCTATCTTTTCGTCATGAGAGTTTATACACGAAAGCAAATACCATTAAATGCAGAATGAACTAACAATTTTACAGACAAATACAGTACATGGTACTTGTTAGTGTTATTGTAGAATAGTCACAACAGACTAATGAATGTCAAAAAGATACATGTAGAGTTTTGCCATTAATGTACTTGATAATTTTATCTTGGTAAACATATTTATTAAATGACTACTCTTGACCAAGAATGCCAACATTATTGTTTGTATTTTACTTCATTTATCCGGTCTAGAATTATCTTGAACACCTATTATATTGACACTATGTTAGTGTACACACCAACGATACGACCTTGTAGAGAAGGGCCTGCTAACCCAGTGCAGGTGTGGAGCCAAGATGGCTACCTGGAAAGTGTCATTTCAAGACTGTCCACTTTTAGATCAGAAAGAGTTATGTTTTCTTGGGAGAAACACAGAAGAGAAGGAGAAAATAGGATGCGTTTAAGTCTGAGCTGTGGTTTGGTAAGTAACAGATGAGAAAGTTAGGGAATACATCATGTAAAGAGTTTAGGCTTTGCCGGGGGTTTAGCTCAGCGGCACAAGTGCCTGCCTGGCCAAGTGCAAGGTTGTGAGTTTGATCCCCGGTACCTCTCCCCCCTCCCAAAAAGAGAGTTAGGTTTTCTCCTGCAGATTATTAGGAACCATTTAAAAAATTTAGTGAATGCCTTAATCAGAATTTTCAGTTTTTAAATGAGACTACCCTGATAGGGTAGCACTTGTAGGGATGGATTTGAGTTTTAAAAGATAGCAGACAAAGTTTGAAGCTCTTTAACCATTCAGTTAAGAAATCAGAAGTGGGCCTGGTAGTGTGTACCTGTAATCCCAGCACTCTAGGAGACTGAAGTCAGAGGATCTCAAGTTCAGTCCAGCCTGGGCAACTTGGTGACTTAGTAAAATGGTGCCTCAATATAAAAAAGGAACTGGAGATACAGCTCTCTGCAAGGGTCCTGAGTTCAATCCCTGCACCATTAAGAAGGAAACAGGAGGGGGGACGGAAGGAGAGAGAGACAGAGTGGTATGATAATAATGTAATACAAATGTTGTGGGTGGATTTGACAGTACCCATTGATTAAACTAAAATGGACAGTGAAGATAAGAAAGAAACACTTATCATGTAAGTCTAGGTTCTATTGTCTGGTAAAAGCAATGGAATTAAGTTCAGAAGAGGAAATTAGGAATGAATTGCGTTTTGTTTTTCTTTTATGTAAAATAACTAGATATTTTTGTTTATAATCTCATTAAGAGCAGGAAGCTAACTTTTTAGCTATTGGAGGAGGGTATGATGTGTCTGCTTTTTTTTGTCTGTGAAGTGGAAATAATACCGGCAATTTATGATAAAGAATTTAGGACGAGTTTGGGTTTATAACACAAAGTTGGATGAGGGAGGGAGTTGAACTTGGCCAGCTGGAAAGAAAGAACATATGTTTAAATTTCAGCTGCAATTACTGGAGGTCTGTTCACATGGCAGAAGTGATTTCTACCTTACTTGTTTGTGTTTGTTTTTGTTTTTGTTTTTTTGTTGTTTTGTTTTTTTTGTATTGTTGAGAGAGGTTTCACTATGCGGGTCAGGCTGGCCTTAAACTCAGTTTGTATTCAGTTCTAGGCTGGCCTCGAACTCACAGCAATTGTCCTGCTCCAGCCTCCCAAGTGCTGGAATTACAGGCTAGTGCCACCATGCCCAGTTTATACTTGTTCATTATATGTATCATTACAGCTCATCCTTTAGCTTCAGTACCTGATGAGGTTCATATTGTGGTGAAGTGGGCCACAAGAGAAATTAAATAAGTAGTGTATTTATATGGATTGCCTCTCCCTCCTCAAAAATGCTTTGGACCAGAAAGAAGTGTTTCTGAGCACAAGTGTATTCTGATTTTGAAGTATTTTCATAGACATAATTGGGAATGGACCAAAGTACATACATGAAGTCATTTATATTTCATGTATACCTTATGTACATAGACTGAAGATAATCCTATGTAGTATTTTAAAGTAATTTTGTGCAGGAAACAATTTCAGGATATGACGTTTTCTATTTTGCATTATGTTGGTTCCCAAAGAGCTTTGGGTTTTGGAGCATTGTGGATTTCAGATTTTCTGATTAGGGATGCTCAACCTATATTGCATTTTCTCATTTGTAGATGATCTATAGGAGGAATATCATACAGTGAAAAACTGTGCCCACTGAGGAAACATATGGCTCCTTTGGTGACATTGATTTCTGGAACGTATAATACAGGCCTAAATACCTGATTATTGTCCTTTTTGTAATTTCTGGACTAACCTAAAAGAACTCTCTTGTTCCTTTCACAGTATTTCTAGGCTGTCCCAGTTTTTCTTCTTTGGAAGAATTTGCTTCTGGGTCTGTGATTGGAGGTTAGCACTATACATACTAGTGGATCCAGATTTTTTTTTTTTAAACCAAGAAAACATTGCAGTCTGTATTATACAGTTGAGTAATGTTTATAAAACCCAGAGAAAGTGAAATATGACAAAATTTTCTTGAGTGCCTGTGCAGTAAATACTGTCATGTATCTGCTGTGCATTTTACAACTCTGTGACCTGGTTTCGTTTTTTAGTATCTTACCTACTGCAGTAGCACTAGATCATATTCATCTATAGGATCGTTATGTTGATTGAATGATATAAAATTGTATGTCATGTACTTGTCCAGTTATTCTCTGGATTTCACTTTAGACAGTGCTAGGCTGCTGAGGATTTAGTATTTACGATTTTCAAATCAAGATGCAGGTGTTTTTATTTTTATTGTGAGACAGAGTCTTGCTAAGTTGCCCAGGCTGGGCTCTGATTTGTGATCTTCCTATCTCAGCTTCTCAGAATGCTAGAATTATAGCCCTATAAGACATGTATTCTTTTGTAAGATATGTTATGTAACAGTGAGGTAAGTATCCGTATCCCTTGCTGTCTGATGAAAAGAACATCTTGATGGTTCCCTGTCTCACATCCTTGCCCTCCTCATTTCCACAAGGGTGACCATTTTTATTTTACATTTTTTATTGCCTTCTTACTTTTTTTAGCCAGTTGTCATGTTTTACAACATACAGTATGTGTGGTTTTTTTATGCTGCCTTCAAGGAAAATGCTGATCCTAGTTCTTCTATAGCCCTTTGTATTTCTATCACTGTCCTGAATACATTTTTAGTCTCCCAATTCACAGAAGATTTTGAAAGATTAAAAAACAAGAAACAAAACTCTTTTTAGCATGTCCCATTGCTTTCAGTGAGCAGATTGGTCAGGACATTTAGTCTACCTTCTTGATAGAGAGGAAAAGGATCATTCAAGGTTTTGTGTTTTTTTAAATTTTTATTTGAAAGAGAATAAAATCAAACAAAACAAAACAATAAAACTAATCAGAACAGAACAACGCAAGTGATACAGAACTGCAAAACCAGATAATAGGAAATCAATAGTGGCTACCATAATGTCTCTTGTTTTCTTCAAAATAGCTGTCCATATCATCAGACATAATAAAATCAAAACAAAACTAAACAGAATAAAACCAGTCAAAAGAGTGAAAGCATATTTTAAAGAGAATAAAACCAAACAAAATAAAACACAGTAAAGCCAATCAAAACAAAACAGTTAAAGTGATAACAGAATTTCAAAACAGGATAATAGGAAATCATCCGTGCCTCTTGTTATCTTCAGGATTGCTGTCCATGCCATCAGACATAATAAAATCAAGCAAAACAAAACAGAATGAAACCAATCAAAACAGAACATTGAATAAAACAAAACAATAAAGCTGAACAAAACGAAACAGAACAATATTAGATTTCAAAGACAAGACAGAAGGAAATCCCCCATATTTGATATATTGCATATTGTTATCATCTTAATAGATGCTTAGACTGCTGGCCTTAGGCTTGCAAAGTCAATAAAACAATAAAAGCATTGAGTTGTTTTGGTACCTGAGATGCTATCAACTCAGCCTATCCCCTGAATCAGCTGGTTGCTGGGGGCAGGGTTTCTTGTCTCCCATGTGCCTGTTGGCTCACAAGAAGGGTGAACTGGCTTCTTGTTCTTCTTGTTACTCCTCCCAGGCCCAGCATGACTTCTGCTAACTCACAGGAAAGGCGGATTTGTCTTGTTCTCCCGGGACCCTCATGGCTTGTGCCAGGTCACAGGAAGGGTGAATTGGCTTCTTCTTCTTCTTGTTACTCTTACCAGTCCCAGCATGGCTATTCCATTCAGGATTTTAAAAATTGATCCCTTTTTTTTCATTTCAAAAATAATTTTGCATTATAGCCTGTTGTTTATATGATATCAGTAGTTAAAATTTTGTTTAGATTTGTTTAATTATCAAGCATGTATTTAGTTTTTGTAATGTTTCCAATTTTGCTTGTGTAGTACAGGATATTTATAAATATTCACTCAGGGTTGTTACCCGTGCTGTTCTAATCTGTGTCTCTAGTGTTCTTTTCCTGTGTGAAAGACACACACACCAGTTTCCTTAGTTTCCTCTGAGTGGCTTGATGGAATTTTCTGCCATCTTTTTATTTTCCCTGAGGCTATGGAGAAATTGCCTCTCATCTGTGTCTTTGTAGGTGATACGTCTTTTCTGTTTGTCCCTTTCTTCCCCTTCCCCTTTTGTCAGTTGATGTCCACTATCATTATAGACTGCAGTGGGTATTCATTTTCTACTTGATCAATGTGAGAAATTTCAAATGATGTGCTAAATGTTTTTGACCCACTTTTTAATATCCCAAAAGATACTAATTGGCACGTTTTAAAAATAGACTAGAAGCTTATTATAACACCATTCGCTATAGAGCAAGAGTCTGAAAAAATAATTTTGCTGATAAAGCTTATGTCTCTTTATAGAGCAAGAAAGGTGCATTTTACCCTGCAGTCTTATTTTTCCTTTCCCGTATAACATTTCTTTTTGTTACTTAACATTCATTGGTTAAAGTTGTATTTAATTGGCATTTTTGTGCAAATAGTTGTGGACATTTGTTTAAAGGCTTGGGTCTATATTTAGTCAGGAGTTGTCATATTAACTAAATTTGTAGCAATGATGCTTAACCAGCATAGAAATAATTTGGCACTGCTGAATTTTTCAGCACCTTAAGATGCCTGGGTGTGACATAAAAGTGCCCACTCTTTGTTCCTATGCATATTTTAATTTCCAAAGTGAGTGTATTTATTAATTGGTTCTTAATTAGTGATTGAAAAAAGAATTGAAGAAAATAGAACCACAGTTTAACTCAGTACTATAATTTTATTTATTTATTTATTTATTTAGGTACCGGGGATCAAATTCACAACTTCACGCCTGCCAGGCAGGTGCTTAAGCCACTGAGCTAAATCCCTGGCAACTCAGTGCTATAGAATATAACTTTGCCTGTTAGAAATACACAAGGTGCCAGAGCATACTTATTTCTTACTGATCAAGCTTTCTAATTTCCTTCTGTGTATTTTTGGCCTCAAATCTGTCAATTAAAACATATTTTTAAATTGTAGCTCTAGATGTGAAATTTTAGTTTAAAACCCCATATTTTTTGTGTGTGAATTGTGAGCTGCTGTTTTTCAGACTGGAAGATAAATTAAATATAGGTCTGTGTGTCTCTTATTAGGGGATATTTTCTATCCTTTTTGTGGACCTAATCATACACATTTCCCCTTTTCCACTTCTCTGTATTCTTGATGATGCAAAGGGAAGCATTCATGGCTAATGCAGACTTAGGTAGACTCTGTCTTAATTTTACTCTTCATCCTATATTTCTTTTCTTTTTTTAAATTTTTTTTTTCAATCTGTATTTCTTGATCACCTTTGCATGAAAGAGTCTAAAAATAGGAAGACAAATGCTTATCTTCTGATGATATGTCTGATCCCTGGCAATATTTTAAATTTGCTTTTATTCCAGCTTTCATCCTCTGACAAACTCTTTGGCAGAAACTCTTTTTTGAGGGTCCTCAGGTTACCTTCATGTCCAGTGAATCATCAGAAGAATTTATAGGTCTCAGAAGTTACATTTTTTGTTGTGATTTGTTACAGCAAAATGATGCCAAGTAAAAAGAGCAACAAGAAAGGGTGTGTGGTAATAGTCTTGAGGAAACCAAGTAAAAGCTTCCAAATACCAACTTCCCATAGAGCTGCATGGGTTTTGTTTGATGACTTCATAGCACATGCAGAATCCTGCAAACCCGGGCTTCTCACCTGAGCTTGGGTGTTCAAAGTATTTACTCTATTTTTGCCTTGTAGATGAACAGTGCCTGCTCAGTTATTTGTAAATAACTTGCAGACCTCAGTTATACAGTGTGCCTTGGTTCATGAACTTAATTTATTCCATGATTCTGGAAAAGATGGTCATTCATGTGGGGAAGATGGCCACAGTTGTATGGGTAGCCAGATGTAGAATCCACAAACAAAAGTAAGATTTTGCCAAATGCCAAATCAAAATGAAACCAAAATTATTCACCAAATGCAAATAAAAAACAAACCAAAATTGTTTGCAAATATGTGTGTGAATCAAGATACCCACTATGTATGTTTCTGCATCACCGCCTGTGTGTAAATTATCTGGTCAAATTGGTGGTCATGTTTTTCAACAGTTGTTGCTTAGATTGTGGGCCATAGTTTTACGTAAGCAAAGGCACTCTTGTTAGAACACTTTAGGAAAGAGAGAGAGATTAACAATGGCAGAGGAAAGGCTGGCAGCAAAATACAGACTCTCCAAACACCTGGAAAACAACAGTCTAGCAAAGAGAAAAAGAAGTAGAGCTCCAGGCATCAAGAAAGAGCCAGCAAGAAAACGAGAAACCAGAGAACTGGAGAAACCGAAGAAAATGTAGAAAAAAGAACAAAGTAATCTGGAATGCCAATCCAGCTCTTGCAGATACCAGGTAAGCCCAGAGTCGGCAGCCCTAGGGAGAAAACAACAGAAAGTCAGCACTAACGTGAAGAAAAGCCCATGGTTACTGTAAACAGCAAATATAGCATAGGGTTTTATTCTGAAAGTGACACTTTGCATATGGAAGACTAGAGTTGGAGAAGAAATTCACTGTAGCGTTGGCCATACTTGGGAGTGATAGAATCAGAGGCCGTTTTGGGAAGGAACAGGTTTATTGATCAAGACCAAGCTATTCCAGGAATCAAATGACACAAAACAACTACACTTCAGGAACTCTGGGGTCACCCTATCACAGTGACAGGGTGGGAAAACAGAGACAGTTAAGGAGAAGGAGTAGGCTATTTGTAGATCACTTGAGAAGTAAGCAGTGGGGAGCTCAAGTGAAGCAACATAAAGAACGTGCTGGTCACCCTCTGTGGTGAGAAACCAAGCTCACCATGTTTTTTTTTCTGAGGGTGCTGGATCTGAAAGCGATGACATTAAGTCAGTATTCTGCTTGGCCCCTTTTGCTGTCTACTTCCCGCACAAACCTAGTTAATCCATTTGCTTTTCTCACCTGCTGGTGTGACCAGGGATAGGACTCGGCTTTGATATTTTTCATATTGCAGGTTATAGGGACATAGGTTCACTGCAGCAAAGAAGGTACCTCATGAGGCCATAAAGTAGTCACAGAATATAAGTAATATGGGGCACACAGATGGACAAATACTAAGTTATACTGAAGTGAATATAACCCTAAGGTAGACCCTCCACCATTGACTGATGATGCTCAGTGGGAAAGTTAGGGCAGGACTTAGCATTCATCCAGTAAAAAGTAGACATGGGAACAGAATAGGCCTTAGCTGTGATTCACTATTATTCTCTACCCATATCTTGTAGATTTCAGTACCAGAGACCATAGAAAGAAACCATTTACCCAAAAATACAGAGAAATTTTTTGGACTCATTTATCTTTTTCTTTGTCATTTTATTTTTGTCTTATTTTATTTCATTTTTGCTGTTTACTGTTTGTTTTAATTATTTTTCATTTTCTGTTCATTCTGTCAGCTTTTTAAGTTCCTTTTTTTTTTTTTTTTTTTGGTGCCGGCAATCGAACTCAGGATCTTGTGCTTGTCAGGAAGGCATTTATGAAGTTGAGCTGTATCCCTGACCCCAAGTTTCTTTTGTTTGACTTTTCTCATTTCTTTTCTTTTTCAAGTTTTATTTCTTTTATTTTCTCCTTCCTCCATTTTTTTAACTATTAAGCTTTATTAGTCTTTAGCTACAGTATTTAATTGACTACACTATTATTGCTGAATTCTTTTATAATGTTAATGGTGTTATAGTTGCTTTTAGTAACTATTTACTATATGTCAGTATTTGGTTTATCTTTCCATCTACATTATTACTACATTATTATTTTTGTTAATGATAGTATAGCTGTAGCTATACCATGGTTCTTATGTCAGTAACCGATTTGTCCTTGAGTTTTATTTCTTTTCTATTATTAATGGTGGCATAGGTTTTGCTTTTAATTGGTTTTTACTGTATGCTGATACCTGGTTTGTCTTTATTCTGTCAGCATTACTGCAGTTAATTTTCTCCTCTCTGAATGGTGCTGGGCATCAAGTCCCCAGAAGAAGTTTAGACATTAAGACAACCCACAAATATTATAGACGTTTCCTTGTTTAATGATGGAGTTATGGTCCTGAGACCGAATCATTAAATGAATTGGTTTCTCAACGAGGAATTATATACAGTATGTACATTACAATATTCAGAACAAAGAAAACTCCAACTTGATGACTTTGCTTTTATTTAACTGTTACATGTAGTACTACAATGTATAACAGAACATAAAACTGCAGTATTGTATTGTACTGTATAATCAGCCAAAATTATAACCAGAATCATAGAATGAATTAAATTTGTGAACCAAGATACCACTGTACTTTATAAGCCAGGGATACTATTAAATAAAAAAAAAAACAAAAGATACTGAGGCTGTATAAACCAGTTGTACAGAACTATACAAAAAGAAAATGATGGGTTTAATAAGACAGACTAGGGGTTCATAAGTCTGAACAGTGGCCCTTCATCATAAGTCGGAATAGTTTTATTAAACAAAACAAGATGTATCTGTGTGCTGAATAGGTAGGAAAGAGAGATAAACACCAGAACATAACCAAACTCAATGATACATTACAAGGATACAGAATCTTACTAAGAAGAGCTCTACAGTAGTGACAGGTCCTCTACTCTAAATGGTCTTGAAGCCATAGTGCAAAAACAGTAGAAACGTGACAAAACAAGGCAACAAGATGCTCCCTCAAACTTCTAAGTTACTAAAAGCTGATCTCATGGATAATAAAGCAGAAGGAAGCTTTGGGAAAAATTTGCAAAAACCAAAGTGGTTGGGCAACCTACTCAGGACTCCTTCTGTCTCTCTGACAGAAGCTTTTTCTTTCAATAAATATATTGTTATTATTGGATGGAGG
Source organism: Dasyprocta punctata (assembly GCA_004363535.1). Taxonomy (NCBI): domain Eukaryota; kingdom Metazoa; phylum Chordata; class Mammalia; order Rodentia; family Dasyproctidae; genus Dasyprocta; species Dasyprocta punctata. Next base: position 64,668 of record RJWM01004994.1, on the reverse strand, counting down.
TAAGAGTTTACTTTTGTTTCATAGACTGGACTGGGATTCGTTTAGGTAACAAATTTATATAATTGCTTCCCCACCATAGACCTGCCTCACTTTGTGGTTTTACTCTATAAAAGTCCCTAGAAAAGACAGTCTTTGGCAACTCACTCGGGACCCCTTTTGTCTCTGCCAGACAGAAGCTTTGTTTCTCTCGATGAATATATTCTGCTTTTAAAAACAAAACAAAACAAGAAAAACAAATGGTCAAATGTTCAAAGAGATTAAAAGAAACATATACACAAGATGTTCAGTGAGTTCAAAAAAGATTTAATTAAATGGATAAAGAATTTTACCAATATAATGTTTGATGAGTTTAAAGAAGAAGCAAACAAAAAACTGAGTTAAGCAAGACAATAATACAATGCTGAATGACTACTTCAAAAAAGACCTAGAAAATATAAAAGAAAGCAAGCAGGAGTAGATGGTAAAAATTTAGTGGAAAGCATAGGTAGACTTGACCAGTATAAGGACAGTGTTAGTAATAGAAGAAAAGATGAATGAGGTAGCTCATATACTCAATGATACTCTTAAAAACAAGAAGGCATCACACCACGCAAGCTGCATCCTATACCTGTTAAATGAATTTTTTGAAAAAACCCTCAATAATAGGGATAAAGGAAAATAATCTCCAAAGATATAAAGAATTTATTTACTAAAATCATAGCAGAAAATTTTCCAAATCTAGGAAGAAATTCAGTGTTCAAGTACAAGTGGCATGTAGAACCTTAAATAACCACAACCAGAAAATAACATCTCCACAACATGTCATAATCAAAATTCGAGAAATTCAACAAAAGGAGTTAACACTAAAAACTGTTAGAGGAAAATAGCATGTATCCATAAAGCCAAGTCCATCAGAATAACTGAGTTTCTCAGCACAAACCTTAAAGGCCAGGAGAGGCTTGGAATTAAGATTTTTAAACCTTACGGGAAAACTATTGTCAATACAGATTTTTAAAGCACAATCAGTTTTCAAAATTGGCAGAAAAGTAAAGACTTCCATTGCAGAGAAAACCTAAAGAAATATGTGACCATTAAGCAAGCATTATAGAAAATACTGAGGGAAAACATAGACAAAGACAGGGTGGCCAGCAACACCAAAAAGCCCAAAGGAAAGTATGCATCTAACTGGAACGGTAATTAAAAAGGGGGAAGAAAAGAGAGTCAGCAGTGGAAAAGTTATGTATGAATGACAGGATTCAATAAATACCTTACAGTGATAACTCATTATCAGTGGTCTCAGCTGTGTGGTCAGAAGGCATACAGAGTGGCAGATTGGTTCAAACCAACAATCCATGTATCGCCTACAGGAGACACACCTCATCCAAAAGAGGTAGGTAGACTGAAAGTGAAAGGATGAAAAAGGATACACTATTCAACTGGAGCCTGAAAACAAGCAGAAGTTATTGCAAGCACAGTATCCTAGTACCTGTGGGACACAATGAAAGCAGTTCCAAGAGGGAAGTTTACAGATGTAAATGTGCACATAAAAAGAGTACGATATTCTCAAATAAATAACCTAGTGATACATTTCTTGTCCTAGAAGACAAGAACAGTCCTTTTCTGAAACAGAAGGAAAAGAATTTTAAAGATCGGAGCAGAAACTAATGTATTGAGACAAAGAAGCAGTCCAAAAGATCAATGCATTGAAGAGTTGTGTTCTTTGAAAGGATGGGAAGGAAATCTGGGTATTGATGGAAATAGAAAGGAGAGGAGAAAGAAAAGTAAAAAGGATCAGGAAGTGATGTGTATATGTACCAATTCCCCCTGGATTAGTGTATTTTCTATATCACAAAATATACTAAAAAAAATTTTTTCCCCCTGAAACCAACTAGCTTTCAGAGTTGAGTTTCTGGGAGGTATGGCCTAGTCCTAGAAATAGGCATTGTTTAGGAGTGAACAAGTTAGGCCAACCCAGACTGCTGAGTCAGTGGCTTTCTGTATAACTCCATTTTCCAGCCCAGGATTTAGTTGGGCAACTTCTGGTCAGTTTGGAGCTCTTACATTAGTTTTCTGTGTAAAAACTTCCATGGTACTTGTACATTTCCCATATGACAAACACAACTATATACAATAAAAATGATTTGTGCTATCCAGTGAATTATTGCCAGATATATATACACTTGGCCATAAATATATGTAGATATTTGTGTGTGTGTGTGTGTGTGTGTGTGTGTGTGTGTGTGTAATTACCACCAGATTGTGATGTAGTACAATGTAAAATAGGGAAAATGACATTGGCAGAATACTGTTGTCTAAGCTACAAAACTTTCTGTATTTCAACACTGCTGTCAGGCATTCAAATGGGTGCGGTTCTATGGACTTTTGTCACCGGTGCAGACATATAACCACCGTAATCTGCATACAGAACTGTCCTGTCCACACAGACTCCCTGTTGCTTAATAGCAATACCTGGTCCCTCTGTAACACCAGCAACCACCGATTTGTTCTCTATTCATGATGCTGATGTCTGTTGAACAGGCATGTGTTCAGTGAAAACAATCATGAAGTCTGTCTTCATTGTCATGTTCACAGCACAGGAAAGCATGAAATTTGGGTGCTTTATTCTCTTCAGTAACTTCATAGAAGGAATTGGCTTACTATACTCTGGAATTCAAAAATCTTAGATGAGATTTATTAGATGTTTTTAAAAATCTAAGATACAGATTTTAGAGTTTCCCTTTAGAGACTGTGTGTATAAATATGTATATGTAATGAAATCTTCCTCTTAAAAATGTATGCAATATTAGATGCTTTTACCTATTATGGTTACTTGTCCATTATAAATAGAGAAATAGTATGAATACTTGTACAGTTTTTCTAACTTTGGTCCTTTCCTTTTATCCTCTGCTCTCAATGTAACATCTAAAGTGATTTCTTTTTAAGTGAGAATTTACCCATTGTTACGTTGTGTAAGTTCCATGTATTGTTTTTTCACTAGGGTATCCTGGCACATGATAGGCATTCAGTGTTTGTCAAATAATGAATTTGTATTTAGTAACATGTTAAATTTTACTGAATTGTGACAAAGTGCATGCCTTACTAAGATAGCCTAATCCTTAATTTGGATAGTTTTGTAGTTTAAGTATGGAAAATGAAGCATTAAGAAGTCAGTTTTAATTGAAAACTGCCCTGAGTTCCTTCTATACACAAGATGGTCCACTCTGATATGACTGGTGAGCCAGGGAGGCTCTTAAGAACTAAAAGTACTTGCCTTGGGCACTCACTGGTAAGTAACTCACCTAGTGTCCCCTTTGCTTGCCCTTAGTGGCTCATTCTTTTCCTCCTGCTGCCAGATTCTTTTGCTTCTAGTTGGTAAATGTGTATAGCTGTGAGAGTGTTCAGAAGAGACCAAAACAAAATGCAGAAGGACCCCATGTGGTAGCCACAGTATTATGTTGACATGTACTTTAGGCTTGGTATTTTGTATTAGAGAATGTGAGCTGTTTTAATATTAAGACCTGTACTTAATTATATTGTACAGTGAGGATAAATAATAAACTCAGGAATATAAATCAAATTCTTGCATAATGAAAATAGTCCAAATCCATCTTGTCTGTCACCCCTGTCTTGCTAGAGATTGAACTTGGGACCTTGCACATACTAGGCAAATGTTCTACCACTGAGGTACACCCACAGCCTCTGTCTTTTTAAGTAGAAAATTAACATGGAAACAAATCATTTTAAAAATATATTTTCAGAGGTCTTTGTGTCTGAATGTGATCCTGGAGATTGAACTCAAGAGCCTTATGCATGCTGTGCAAGTCCTTTACCACTCAGCTATACCCTCATCTCTTGGTGGTATTTTATTGAAAGGCTCTTACAAAGTTAATAAACAGTAATAATCATGGTAGAGAAAGAAAACAGTACAATGATAGTGAGAAACAAGCCAAGAGATGCATGTAAAACTATTGAATTATATAATAGGGATACAAGCATAGATAAGCTATGTTCTGCTACTCTGGTAGTAAGTATTTGCAGTGTGAACATTCGTAAGACATAGAGTACAAATTGAAGCTCTAGTTTTAAGAACTGATAAATCTGGATTTTTAATCTTGTCTTTGACACCTGTTTATTTAACCCTATGAAAATGGAAGGGTTTTGTTGTTGTTGGTTGGTTGGGTTTTTTTTTTTCTTTTATTTGAGACAGGGTCTCACTATGCAGTTCAGGCTGGTCTTGAATTCACTTTGTAGTCCAGGCTGACCTCAAACTCGCAGTGATCTTGCCTCTGCCTCCCAAGTACTAGGATCACAAGCCTGTGCCACCACTCCCAGCAGTGAAGATTTCTTTTTTTCTTTTCTTTTTTTTTAAAGATAGTAAAATCCAACAAAACATAACAGAATGAAGTTAATCAAAATAAAGCAGTAGAACTGGTACAGAACTTCAAAGAAAGGTACTATGAAAACAGTAGCTACTATAGTAGATCTTGTTATTTTCAGACTAGTTGTCCATTCCAATGGGTATAGTAAAATCAAACCAAAAAACAATAAAAACAGTATAAAATAAGGCCACAAAAAAATTAATCAGAATAAAGCAAAATGATGAGAATAATATTGGGCCTCGAAGACAAGACAGAAGAGAATCCCCCATTTTTGCTACATTGCATACTGTCATCTTCCAAAGAGATGCTCAGGCTGCCAGCCCCAGGCCTGCAAAATGAACAAAACGATACTAGCCTTTAGTTGTTTTATGTACCTTAGTTGCTATCAATTTAGCCAGACCTCTGAATGA